>JAQFZC010005267.1:0-14456 GCA_034695205.1 Dicyrtoma fusca | reverse complement strand
TCTGTAAATATGGAAGAACTGTTGTATGGGCCAAGGCCAAATCGACAAAATGAAATAAATTATTATTATTATTATTATTAATTTGAAATATAAAAACGTCGAAGTCTCTTTTAATTGCAATTTCTGGCTATACCGTCCAATTGTCGATCACAATTGCCATCGCTTGTATTACTTAATTATCATAACGTCTGAAAAAAACTGCGATTAATATATCTATTAAAATTTTAAAAACTTACTAAGCTTACTGACGTTCAGTAATTTAAGGCTGCTTCGTAAATATCAATGTTAGCTGTTTGTTATCCCTATCTTTACCTGTCTCAAGTATGTTTTCAAAGCTGTTAGCGCTCGGTCATTGGCCTACTGCTTTTAAGACCGCAACTGTTACTCCTACCCAAGAAACATTTGTGAGGCTGTCCAGCGCCGGGCCAGCACACACACTGTTATGTTGCCTCCAAATAGCGTGTGCGGCTTGTAGTAGTAATTGTACCGGATTAGAGTAGGAAAGTATGCCTGCTTAGATCCGACACTTGCAATGCGCGTCGAAATCGTACGAGGAGGCCAGCACCTACCATTCATGCTGTTTCGGTGTCGGAAAGGCCGTTGAAAACTATTCGACTTCAACCTAACACTACCAGCTGAATTCCGATGATGGGTTGAAGTCAGTACCAAACGCTTTTCCGACTCCGACGCATATCCAGCACTAACACAGATCCGCTTGTTTTTACGACGGTCAATGTTTCTTGGGTTAAAAAACCAGACAGTAGAACAACTTTAGACCTATATCATGTCTTCCGTTCATGAACACAATATTTGGAAAACAGGTTGCTAATATTATATTACAAGCAGTTTCAAGTAAGTTACCTATTTTTAAAAACATTGACAAAACCAAAGGCAAAGTGGTGGCTTTTTCTATTGATTTAAAAACCCGTTGGACAGCGTCCCACACTTCAATCTACTGCAGTGCATACAAAATAATTACGACAGATAATAATATTTGTTATAATTATAATATGACTGTTATGTAAGTATTTTCTGAACAAACATTTTTTGTATACAGATTAGAACCTATATATGTAAGACTTTTAATCGAATATGTGGAGTCCCTTAAGAATCTATATTATGACCGTTTTTATTTATATTGTATAATATACAATAATAAGAATCTGTATAGGATTCTAGGATAATTACAAATACCGTGGCTAATCAATCAATTAATTAATCAATCAAAGCCCACTCTCAACACCAACGGAAGTTTTGTACAAACAAGTAATCTATAAGATTTATTCAAAGTAGTAAAGTAAAATATCGCAGAGAAAACGGAAACTTTAACCAAGCTTGAAATAATCAAGAGGAATTAGAGAAAAGGCACTGCCCGAGGCAGAAGCCAAACAATTATTAAGTACATTACATATCTTACTGTAATCAGGATTAATTGTTTGGCTTCTGCCTCGGGCAGTGCCTTTTCTCTAATTCCCTTAGATTATTTCAAGCTTGGTTAAAGTTTCCGTTTTCTCTGCGATATTTTACTTTACTACTTTGAATAAATCTTATAGATTACTTGTTTGTACAGAACTTCCGTTGGTGTTTAGAGTGGGCTTTGATTGATTAATTAATTGGATGATTAGCCACGGTATTTGTATTTATCCTAGAATCCTATACAGATTCTTATTAACATTATATACAATGTATATTAATGGTTATCTGCCATACCTATACTGATAGCATTCTGCACTACGTTAGTGTATAAGGATGACGTTGTAATTTATGGTAGCGATACTGATGTAAATACTACCCTCTACAAAGTACAAAGGGCTGTGTTCAATCAACGGATAGTGCACCAATAATCAACTCACTGTCAACTATGACACGACTACATTTATGGTACTTAGTAAAGCGCAGGAAGTCCTTTGATATTGGAACACTAAAATTGGTATGTGAAGGACACGAAATTGAGCGAGTTGACTCTTTCAAATATCTTAGTGTAGTTTACACTCCCATCTACATTTTAAGGAGCATGCAGATGGGGTCTACGGTAAAATGTCTAGTGCAATATCTGTACTCCTTAAGCTAAGGCCTTACATATCCTTTGAAATGTTCAAGCTATATTTAAATTCCTTTGTTCTTTCTAAATTTCATTAATGTATTGTAAAACTTGGGCTTGCCATATTTTTAGTAACTATGTAAGTATGCAAGACAAAATAAATAATGTTATGTATTCATTTTTCTAGAAGGCTAAGAATCGTACTATAGCGAAAAATGTATACAACACAGGGACAAAATTATTTTGAATCCTGAAATGCAATGTAATAACTTTTTCTAAAAGAATTATGTACTATAGCGTGAAAAGTATGCATAGCTATCTAAAGTTTAAGTCTGCAATTAAAGTTTATAATCAAACATTCATGTATGTATACAATGCAGGCCACTCTAGGCATAAAAATACTGTTAAACTTGCCATAAAGTCTGAAAATTTTCCGTGATCTATACTATGCAGATATTTCATGTATTGGAATCAGCTAATGACTTACGTGATTTTACTGTTCGCAAAAGTTTTACAAATAGACTACATAATTGGCTCATTCAAAAGCGAATAAAAACCCTTAAGTGGTGGGTAGATGTAAATACTATAAACCGTTATTACCCCTTGCATAATAATATTTTTGTATCTACTTAACTAATTTATTACGGTTGGGTGACGAAATGGTGTGGAAAAAATGGCGTGGGACAAAATGGTGTGGACACAATGGCGTAGGGACGAAATGGCGTGGGGACGAAATGGTGTAGGGACGAAATGGCGTGAGGACGAAGTGGCGTACAGTCGCGCAGTATAGGGCGAGAACCTACACTAATAAAAAATAATGAAAAATCAAGAGTTATGTAACAAGGTAGAAATAAAAACCTTGTTGCTCTTTTTGCTCTTGGTAAATTGTGTTGGCCCTTAGAAGGGCCGTTGGTTAATCAAACTACTAATTAACTCAGAAGTATCTGGAGCCGCTATTAATATAAGAAAATCGATTCACATGCTCGCTTTTGCAGACGACCTAATTATTGTCACTAAAACAGCGGCAGATCTTAGGAAAAAAATTAACATACTAGAGGATTACTTTGCAAGCCTCGACCTCATAGTCAATCTTTTTTTAAAAGCTTAAACGAAAACTTGCTACTATGGAATAAAATAGAAACTGATTCATACTCCTCAACCAATTTCACGCATAATGATGTAACCGATTTAATTTTACCTCCATTTAACTCTCGAAAATGAATTTCAGTGGCTCACGTTAGACCCGATTAAAATCACTCTGGGTCTCGTTAACTGTGGTAGAATGGCTTGCAATTGTGGTACCCCGATTTTATTTTCTGTATTAACAGTCAGTAGAAATCATACGCACCTGATTTTGAATCTTCAAATAGACTTCCTATAAAAGGGCTGTCAGATGTTGACCGACCTTTGACAGGGAAGAAAAAAAGGGGTGTATAGGTACCATATTCACGAGCCGACCCCAATTACTGGGGTTCAGCTAATATATATCAGTCATTCTTCGTTATTAATAATAAAAAGCACTTAGTCATGTTACAGTAATGCTGAAACTGTAGGTAACTATTTAAATTAATTTGGCACCTTTAAACGTGTTCTAATGTGTAAAACAGGAAGTAACCACATTTAGAACTGTCTCCTATTTTGTGATTATTTTGGTTTCAATTTAATTTATCAGCAACCAGAAACCATAAGATCATGCATTTTGTCCGAATATAATACCTAAAGAACTTGTCTACACGTGAATGCCTTCAACGAAGAAAATTTCAAATTGAAACAAAAATTTTGAAAATTGAATTTGGCCTTTTTGAATTTCCAAAAACGTTAAAATAGAATTGTAACTTTGCCGCATTTTTACTTTTGCAATGTTTTTCCCATGCAATCAATAATTGGATATGAGAACTTCCAAATTATCACATGAAACGGAAAGTGGATTTATATTTCAATTTATATGCATAATTTTCAAAAAGTATACCACCGTTGAAAGACTAGTCTATACCACATTTAGAAGACCACTCAAAAGTTTTTGATATTTCCTGGAATAATATATAAAAAAATTAAAATTCTAATTCTAAATCTGATTATTGCACCATAAAACCAACTTTCCTGAGCAACTTATGGAAGAAAACTGAGTCCTTTAGTCGTTTCTTACGTAGCCACTGTCAACCTGAAAACTGGAGAAAACGAACATGTTTTCGCAGTTTGATCATACGCGTCGTTCTCAATATTCCCAAATTATGATTTTTCAAACTTTTTTTTAACAAGTCACACCCGAGGTACTCTGATGCTTGCTCTATCAAATAAATACAGTGCTGTCTTGGAATATTACCTCTATCAGTGTTTTATTGTAAGGTACCACAGTTAGAAGTATACCACCGCTAGGTGCCTTCACCCTACCTAACATAATTTCAGAACAAAACCATACACCAGCATTAAAAGTTTTGAACAATAAAGTAAAATTATTGTTCTTCGGTACACCCGTGATTGTAGGAGCTTTTATCTCCTTGATTATACTATTTAGCTTTGTGTTTTCGTTACATTTCGTAGGAAAATTGCAAAAAATGTAGTTTACAAAAGCAAGATTTTCGTTTGAAGCTTAAGCACGTTTATTGTCTCAGAAGTGAAATCAAAACTTGTTCAAAATGTAAATAAAACTGCAAAAAAATATTTAGGAGCATCAACAACCCTGATTTGTAGCGAAATCCGTTGGTTTTTGGAGTGACCACATTTAGGAACAGGGGTGTTCACATTTAGGGCCTATTTGGAGTTTTCGGATTTTTGTGACTTCTTTTGTTTGACACGGTGTCCTTAACTAACTTTTAGACAGCAACTGCTATTAATTTTTGTGAACAATAACAAATGTCTGGCATGCATTTTGGTATGTATCACATAGCGGAACACTTCCGTGATAAAAAAATAGAGAGTACTGAAGTTCGACAAAAATCAAAGTGACCACACTTAGGACGGTTAGTACTTTAGTACTATAGGCATGCCGGAGTGGCACAATGACGGCCGGCTCTTGGCCAACCAGGGTCGGAGTGACGTCGTTCAGAGTGGCGATGTGCCGACAATCCTGCAATCCGACCCTAAAAACGTATTATATTTATTTTTACTCAACGCTAAAGATCTGCTGTTTCTTGAGTCGCCCGCGAGAGGCCAAGTAATTAAAAATTTTAGTGGAAATGTGCGGGAAACTTTGGGATGTTGTTCGTTTTAGTCGGTTAGGTTTTAGGTTTAGGTAAGGTTAGTCGTAGTCCCGTCGGAAGAGCAAGAGCAAAAGCTACTAAAAAGTAAAGCTATCCGTTAAAAACATTTCCCTTAATACTCCTTTCCTTTCCCTTGACTCCTTATTCTCCTTAGTCTCCTTAGTAGTAGGTGTCTTGTCACTTGTCTGTCGCTGTCTTCGTCAGTGAGTTGACTTTGATTTACAAGAATCTAGATTTAAGGTTTAATTATCGGGGTTTCTCAAATTAAATTAAGGTGAAAAAGACGGGTAATTATATGGACGACAGTAGGCATATAGAAACTCCCCGGGGAGCAGTTGGTAGTATTAAACGCCCTAGAATTGATGTAAGAAACGGACATATAAGCAGTGGAAATTCGGCACATTCAACTCCTGGTGTTTCGTCAAAAGGTCAGATTCAGAAGGTGAGTTTTTGTCGACACAATTACTTTTAAATGTTCGAACAGTTGCATTTGTTGGCGTTGGCGTTGGCACTGTTGGCAGTGCCTTATGGCATGGCATTTGGTAAAGGTAAAAGGCTGCACTGAGATTACAGTTTAACAGTTATGTTTTATGCTGTGTATGATTGTGTGTCAGTAAATTGGGACAAGCTGCTGTTATTCAAAAGGTAAACATTGCCCATTTCGAAACATACTATTAAGATGATTATACAATCCGATCCGTGAATGCGCAGCGTAGTCAGGTTTACAAAATCGCTGGTTGTCATTTTCTAATTATGTAGAATCTTAAGTTGAAGAAATCCAAATACGATAAATTACAGTCGACAGTTAGGTATTACAGGTATTACTCGGTTATTACTATACAAGTAGTCGTAGTTGGTCAGTAGAATCTGTTGAAAAGTAATTTGGAATTGTTTGATTAATTATAGGAAGTGATGCAGTACAATCCATTTCCGAAATATTTAATACCAAAACTATCCGGACCTGTATGGAGCCCAAGAACAATGGAATGTCCCGTGGACACACCACCACAAGTACGTGCATATTTACAAAGTATCGGGATGACGCCATCGCTATCGATACTATCCATTTAATATTTTACTTGTGGTATACTTTTGAGAGCAAGTTAATTTAATTTGGTACGTTGACAACTAATATATTATACTGAAGTAATGTTAAATGTTAATAGACAAGATGGAACATTGATCAGATGTCGAAGCTACACCCGGTTAATATCGAGGAATCACCTTCTTCTCATCATATGACTGAGCCTTTAGAGCCTGAAATTGAAGATAAAGCTCAAGCTGATTCCCGGAGTTTTTTTGACAGTCATCACCTCCCAAGTCCAATCTCTGATAATATTCGTGATGGAAGTAGTTATTCTTTAGTTAAAAGAAAAGTCGATAAATGTGTAGGAACAAATCTTAGTTTTTCTGAGGATCTTCCTAGCCAAGTCATGGAATTATTAGAATCGTATAGTCTGCAACGGAATCAAGAAGCGATCGAAGACTCTCACGTTGTTTCCAGTCATGAGTGGAGATCGAATAAAGACGGGGAAAACTTGTATGTGGATGCTGAGGTAATAATTTGTTTACTTATAATTTTTTGGTACTTAAACAAATCAACTAGTTTTCATTAGTTGAGTTAAAGTCGGCCAGTGAGCAAGTTTTAATTTTTGTAGCACAAATTTTCGCTTTACGCTTACTGACGAAGGTCAATCAAAGAGCCAGAAACTAGTCTAATGACTTAGCGAAAATTTTACTCTTTCCGTTTCCTGTTCGCAGGTTGTGTCCTACAAAGAATAAGAGAGTTGGAAATTATTTTTATTTTCTTCAGGTTTGATAAATTAAAGTTATTATTTTTAGATTAATCGGCTAATCGCCATTGCATTGTATTCAAAATAATTAAACGATAGTCGATTGTCTGATTCGACATGAAGTAGAAGTTCATTGAAGTATATTTATTAAAATAGTTTTAATCTACTACAGTCAACAGTGGAAAATATTGACAGTACACAACAGCGATAATTTTCGGCTACAAAATATAGAATACATTCAACATTATGTAGAATTAAAATCACTACAAAAGTGCATTGGCATTCAAACACTTCACTGGATTATTTCATTTCAACTTCCAGACGGAGAGTCTACTGAATACGTCGAGTCTTCGACGGAAATTGGAATTTTCCTTCGATCATATGGAAGATAGTTTGCTAAAATCTGACGAGTCTGACATTGAAGAGAGAAGGTACCACGGAGCTCTCGTTGTTTCTCCTTGAAGTTACGAACCCGAGTTCTTGAGTTGTCAGTCACAGTACGTACAGCTTTGCCTTCTTACATTTTACAGTTGAATCTTCATCTTAACTAGATGGTGATAGTAATGATTGATTGGCAACCTAAGTATAAGTGAAACCGTTCGCTACAGTGTACATCAGTCCTCAAATTTGAAATAATACAAAAGGTAAATACATAAATACAGTTTAAGATGGAACTTACTTCTTGTATCTGTTTGATTAACAGTTCCCTTTCAGTTTTTAGCTGTTCTAGTTTCAGGTCGTCACTGTGCGTTTGGGATATAGGTTGGCGTAATGCGTGATTTGAGATTGTGGCTCCAGAGAAAGAAGTTCCGACAGATTTAGGTAAACTGGAGTTAAGGCTACTTGGGGTTAGAGACTTTAGACTCAATTCATAAAGTGCAATTTGGGCATCTTTCTCTGATAAGGATGTCTCTAAAGATTTTTGCCTGCAATGTCAAATACCAGCAGAGCATTCATCATGTTCATAGTTTTGTCTGCAGTGTATCGATAGTATTACTCAGAACTGGCTGAGATTATAAAGAAGGGTGGAATAAGTAAATAGATAAGTTCTCTTCTCTAGTTACTTATGCCGGTTTAGATTTTATTGAAAGTTCAAAATTTTATGTTCGATTATTGTTATTTATAGCGGTGTATGTTTTAATGTATTGTGCAAGCCTCCCTTTGTAATTTAATTGGAACTAGTAAAGCGGTCGCTCCGCTCCCGAGCCCGTCGAAAGGGTAATGAAAATTGTTGCAAAACATTAATATAAGTATGTAGGTACGTGCAATTTTAATTTGAAATTTTTCAGTTTCAATGGGCTTAGTATGTTTGTTGATGATATCGTATGCGACCAAATATGAAAGTCAGTAGGAACAATTAATCGGTTCTGTGAGTGTCAATGTTATTAAAACTAATTTTTTAATCTAGTTCGTATAAATTTTATAGCTTCTGTCGTTATGTATCGGTCGGGTCCGTCTATATATTATGTAATGTATGTATGTAAAATCTTTGTTGTCAGTATTCACGTAGCGAAACGCTGATTTCCAGGAATAGACGCCAAGAAAAAATTACACTAGACTACACTACTTAGTTAAGTATAAATAAATAAGTAGGTAAGTTCGTCTATAGGATTTTAACATTATCGTCAATTTCGTGTGGATGTTGGCGTAGAATAAAATAAACTGTGATAAAGAAATGTTTCAGCTTGCACTGCACTGCAATGAATAAAAGAAAATTAAAAATAATTAAAATCTGAAAAATATGTTCATTGGATGGGTGGGGGTAATCTTGGTATGTATTTCGGCAACCTTGGGTGTCAATCCATAGGATTTATTGTCGATTTACTGTATGGATGTTTACTGTATGATGATTAACAAAACCAGTGTTAAACATTGCATTGTTTATCACTATTTTATTACTGATTTTATTCCACGCCCACTAACAGTACATTGTACTAGTTTAGCAGTACAATGTTAAAGTCCTATGGACGGACGCCGGATGGTCTGAATTCAATTCCTATTTTTTGCAATCCAAATCTTTTCGTTTGAATTCAATTTTTATTTTTAACGTAACAATCAAATCAGTTTAACCCAATGCAATGTATAACTAATAAAGCTTTAGTAAGCTGCATACTTGCACAAATTGTCTGGATTGCTGACCTGTTGGAAAAGAAAGTGAAGCGAATCACTTTACTTGCTCAGATAAATTGAAGATAAATAATGCTTAACTTTGATTAGGATTACGATTTTTATAGAAACCTTTTTTGAAATCCTTGTCATTGCGTTTTGCATTGTAGTATCATTACATTTACATCACATCCACATCCACGGTACATTCTACTTCAACGAAACACCATGGTTAGGTTACCAACGCCACCCATCCAAACATCACATTTCAGATTTTAGTTTTTGTTATTTATTGTTGCGCAAACAGACAAATGTATCTCAATTTATTTGATTTCTATTTTTTTCTTCTATTTATTCTTTTTGGGGCCTACCCACAATTTCGCCATGCTCTTAATATCACGCAAATGATCATCTGTTAGTACTATAACCATTAGTTCCGTTTAGCCCACTAGTGAAATGCACGAGGCCATTTATGGGTGATCCCTATACTTAATTCCCACTACAACGTTAAAATTTAAAATCCTATGAACGGACGGACATCAACAGCTCTTTTAATATAATTAGATTACAGTGCACTGCACTGCCATGAGCAGAGAAGAATTTATTTATTGAGATTAGTTTAAGAGGGATACAAAATATTTGGATCAGACGAACATATACTTACAATATGCAATGTAAGTATACCGTACTTGCCTATTTTTATTGTAATAGAAGCAGAAACCTAAAAGGTTAATTAATTGCGCAATTTTAAGTGTTGTGGACATCATAGTACTGCAAAGCAATCATAATTTTTTCATTGCCGTAATCGTATCCTAATTTTATAATAAACGAAGGAACACAATGTGGAAACAAGTATTACGGTAATGAATTTGTAATGTGTTCAACCTGTAGTTATAATAATAAATTAATGTTTTTACATCTTGCAAAAGTGTACCTGCCTTATTAAAGTACAGCTCAGTTGTAAAGTTAATAGCTCTAGAATATTATATTTTAAAATGGAAATGAAGTCAAACAACACTCAATACATTAAAATACACGTTTCAAAAAAGTAACTTACTGAAGCTGGAAATTATCAAACTTAATATTCATCAGTTTCTTTACAGTCTCGTCAAATTGGACTTGTAACTGCTGACGATTCAGTTCGACATCTTCAGCCATATGAATCGTTTCAATCAATAATTTCTCAAGTTCTGCCACTCGACCATCTTGGAACTATTTAATGCATAAATTGTCAACATTACTGCAATGCCGCATTTATATAATTACTTATATTATTGTTTTTTAATTTAGCTGTAGTAATTCCTTCCGCATTCACAGTTTTATAGATTTTAAAACCAGACGCTACATGGGTTCCTGTAACCAATCGACCAGTTTTACTACTTTCGATAAATAATATTAATGTTGTGTAATAGCTTCGTGGGTACAACATATAGACCAAGGTATCCGTAGCGAGATCTCTTTCTATACCTACCTGGATTATGCAACTGCGACAGAATTCCAATCTTGGAAGTAAAGCATATTAATATTGGTAGAATTCCAGTGCAACCTTAATTCCATACAGCACAAACAAATTGTTATTTTTATTAATATTAACGTTTTCTCGTCATCATGATTATTAATTAGTTTTTTAGTTTTTTTAGGCAGTGACATTTAATAGATAATAACTTCATACAGATAGTTAATGAATTATTCAGAATACAGAATCAGATAGCATCCTCATTCCTATTCACACACAGAAGTACCCTCTCAGTGTTAATTATTAGTATCTGTGTTAACAAGTGTTATAAATATTATTGATCATCATAATTATTTTTAATTAAGAACATTTCGTATGGATAGTCGTAGTTGTGTGAATGTAATTTAATTTTGTCCTTTGCTTTTCATAATTTTGAAAACATTAGTATTAGCTTACTACTGATTTCAATTTCATGTTCATACGAACGCTCTCTCTCTTTCTCTCTGAAAGTCAAACTGAATTTTAAATACAAACGTTGTTCACTCCCTGCAATGCTAATAATGTGCATACGTAAAACAAATCATAGGATTAGTAACAAACTACAATTATAGTCGACATCAGTATTGTATTACAGAGTATCGTTATTTTCTTCGTTATTAAGTAAATGTCTATCCACTTGTTATCCTTAATATTATTTTTAAGGAACAACCTACTCACACTTAACAAACGATAACAATAACACTTATTTATTGTTAATAATTATGTATAAGTACATTATTATTACTTTTTTCAACAATATGTTTAACAATCAAGACACAGACTCTCAATAATTCAGTATGCTATTCCATCTAAGTATAATATAAGTATAATATAATAATAATTTATCATTGGATATTTATTTAATATCTTTTTTCAGTGTAACATATCAATTCAGTTTTGCGAGTTTGTAACTTGTTTTAAATCTATAGAAAGTATGTACTGTATATCAAGACTAATAGCGTCACGCGGAAAAGTCAAACGTTAAACAAGGGTGACACACATTAACAATCAACTCCCGACATTTAATCAGTGAAAGATTAAATAATAGTTAATTATTGTTATTTTGGATATTTTTCTAAATTAGACATATTCACTAGACTACCCTCCTCAACTTTAAGTTAAGTTGTGTACTTACTAATAAACTGGTTTTAATTATTATTATGGTAAACTTAATATCAGTTTATTTTTATTCTCTGGAATTATACGTTATTACTACCAATCAGTAGTAGAACTGTCAAGTCTAGATCAATTTAGTTTTTATCATTCTCTATGAATAGTTTTATCTCTTTCCCTATTGCCTATCTGCATAATTGTTTGGGTGAAAGGGTCGTAACCGCAAAGGATAGGCAAACCAAATCACAATAGTACACAGTATAAGACATTAATTTTTAATCATTAATTAAACTTTTTTACAGAGAATTTACAAGACATAATAATTATAGTAATAGTTTTTCCTGGCCTTGATAAAATCGTATGTAGGTAGTAATTGTATCATATTGCTTGTGTGTATTTGCATGTTTGAACGATTAACGTGTCACAATATTTTCAGTGATAATTAAGTGTGTATAACAATTCCATTTCTACATAATTAATACGTTAATATATAATTTTATGTAATACAATAATATTCACCTACCTACTTAATTAATTGATTATACTTTTATTGGTTTGGATATGCGATTAGACTTCTCATTTGGATTAGATTGCATATTTCACTTTCTTTCCCGTCTAACTAATAGCTAATTGTTTCTTCTAATTTACACAATAATGTTTTATTCTTTAAATTGATCAACAATATTAATATCTTGAATATTAATATCAAGTAATTAGAATATGCATGTAGGCTATAACTCATTTAAAAAAAACTTTGACTACAAATACTAAAAAAAAATAGATGCAAATCTTTCTGTGGTTGTTATTCTAAGGATTGTACGAAAGAATTTTCCCGTATAAAATTTTCCCGGAAAAAGTGATCCCAAAAACGACGGACGAGGAAAAAATGTTACCAAGCTCCAAGTAGGAAAACATATTCCCGTACGTCACATACTGAAACATATAATATCATTCGTTAAGAAACTTTTGCAAGTACCTATTCTAAAAACTCGAAACGGCATATTATTCTAATTGCCTATATCTTCTTATTTCCTTGTATTAAGATTACTTACAAACGATGCTTACCATGAAATTCGAAAAATATTTGCATTCTGTTTTTGCCATTGGGTTACCTACACAATTGAGAGAGGGGTGGGTCGGGGGGGGGGGGGACTAATACACATTACAAACATTTGCCATATAACAGGGTTCGGTGGGACTGTGTCAAGTGAAGCACGCAGGGTGTGCAAGTGCGATAATTACTCGCACAGCAGTAACGGATCATGTGATCAGTGTTTTGCAGTCATCGTCCCGATGAAACAGACAGAATAATTGTTGAATCCAGTTCATTGCAGTAATATTTGCCAAACGGACTGAAGATTCACGTGACACAATGAAATACAAATGCATTTCTATGCTACCCACACATACGACTGTTCTTGCACTCGTTCGTGAACTTTTTTTCCGACTTAAAGCTTAGGAACATTTTTTCATCCTCCTTAGTTTTTGGGAACATTTTTTCCGGGAACATTATTTCCTACAACCATTCTAAGATACTGAGGCTGATTTTGAGATTGATTTCATTATTAATTAATATATATTTAATTGTATTGTTGCAGTTGTATGTCGTCAATCGTTGTCGCAATCGTATTCGTTTAAATAAAAATAAATAAATAATTTAATATTTACGATAATAAAAAATCACATTGAATTCACTGGTGGTGATGATGCTGAGTTTTTGTTGTAGGCATAGACATACTAACTATATAGTGAACATTTATAAGTACCTACAGAAGTTATATCAATTATAAATTGTAAAGGAATATTTTTATAAAGCTGACATGTACCTATCATATGTTTCGTATGGACTATAGCATGGTTAGGGTAGGTAATCACTATCATGGGTATTGTTACTTATTAGTAGTATTAAGTATTATTATGTTAAAAGTATTATTGAATGTAACTAGGTTAATATAAGTTTGACTTTGATTTTAGAGGATTTCTGTGTAAAGACATGAAGCTTTAACCCTTTTAGAAGAGTGACTTGAGGAAGCCAGCTGGGCCCTATGGGTGATTTCACAAATAGAGCAAGAAGAATCTATATTAGTAGGTTATGACATGATCATGGTAACAATTTAAAGAGGAAGTAAAGCTCTACATCTTTTGTTATACAGAAGGCTAGCAAATGGATTTGAGCATGGGTACATCATATCCCTTGTATGCAGTTTGATTGCTGGTTGAAAGCATGAAGCACAACAAAGGGAACAGGTAACAATTCTACTTGCTCACAACAAAAGGCTCTAGGCATATAACAAGGCTACAATAATATAGAACGTGTTAGGTAGGGGTCGTCCATTTATCATGTAACTCTGATTTTTAAAATTTTGGACCCACTACCTACCCCGTTGTGTTTAAAATACGTATTCATAACGCTACCCAGTTGCTACCTACACCTACTACCCGCTGTGACGCTATATATATAGGTATGAAGTATATGACGCACGGATAAAACTTGTTTATATAATTACTGCAATTAAGAATTTTTAAATGATTTTAATTCAACTTGTTGATTATTCCCATTAAGGCCTGAAATCGGGTCGGGTCAACCCGACCCGACAACGGGTTGACCTGAGTTCGGTACGGGGGGGGGGGTCGATTTTTACCCGTTTCACTATTCGGGTCGGGTTCGGGTTTGAAAATTTTAACCCGATTAGGAACGGGTCGGGTTC
>JAQFZC010005266.1:0-14459 GCA_034695205.1 Dicyrtoma fusca | reverse complement strand
CAACAAAGTTACCCGTAGGCCTACGGTCTGTTAGAGGTCAGTTAGAAGATAAAAAACAAGGGCGCAGCCCTTGTTTTTCAAAACACGATTTAAAAGAGTGAATTGGGTCAGAAAATACGACATTTTTACAAAATGCGATTTAAAAATTAGAGTTTTCCAAAAATCAAATTTTATAAAGCACAATTTTACCTTTAATAACAACAAAATAATGGCAGGAGCTAATTTTCAAAAGGTAAATTTTTTTTACGAATAGCACTTTTTCTAAAGCTTACGCTTTCAAAGATACATTTTGTCCATAATCCTATAAATTCGTTGGCCCAATAAAAGGCACAACTCTGCAATTCTGATTACATTCCCTGCATTGCCTTTATGTGTCTGCAGAAAGCTTAAAGAGTCCGCAGCAGATTTCCAAAAGGAGGAAGAGAAGGAAGCTCGAAGAAGCCAAGCTCATTCTGGAAACGAAAAAAATGAGTGAAAAGGAGAGTGGGGAAGTGTCTGTAGGAACTCAGAGGGTGGAAGCTGGAAGCAGAGAAGAGAAAGTCATTACCACCTCCAAAAAGAAACAAGGGCACAAAAGGAATTCCACAAGAAATGCGGACGTCGAAACTTCAGACAGAAAAATTGAAAGACAAGCTGGAGAAAGAGGGCGGGTGAGGAGGACCGGAAAATTGAAATTAAATTCTGAAACACCTTTAGACAGCAGAGTGGCCCTTGAAAGCCAAAGCAAGCAGGAGCAGGAGCCACCTTTGACGATCCCAAGTTCTGAGGAACAGCCATCGTTATCAGTTGGAGGCTATTTTGACAACTTCATGGTGCGTTCCCCATTTTTCATTCAAAATGAATTGGTTTTTTAAAAAATGGCTCAATTTTGAAATAAATATTTAAAAAATGTTCATAGAAAGAAAATCTTCTGGACTACTACCTCCGCTCACCTGCTCAAATTTTGGCAGAAAACCAAACTAGTGCCAGTGGACGGACCCAGCGCTCTCGCTCAATCTCAAGGCCACCACCTACAACCCGCGTAACACTAATCCCAGCCCCTCCCCCTCAAATAGGCCCCGAACCTCGAATAAGAACCCCAGCAGCCCCCTCCCTTCCAATCCCTGCTGCCCCACCCTCACCACCACCACCACCCCCTCAACTCAGTTTCCAAGATGCGGAATTGCTCCGTCAGAGGATAGAGAGCTACACGAGACTCGGGAGGGAGCTTCTCCCTCAGACGAAAACGAGATCCGAGACGGTCATGGAAATGTTCCGAAACTATTTCCTCCCCTTCAGTTCCTCATCCTCAAAGGAGCTGAAAAAGCTGGATACCCTGGCCTATGCCCGACTCAAAGAGGCTCGGAAGGCGAAGGGTCCCCTATGGCAAATAGACCTGTTTGAAAGGAATCGGGAAAAAAATAAATTAGCCAATAAAACCTATGCTGTGACCTTCGGCTGGGGCTACAAAAGGACCCAACTCCGGTCAAGACAAGTCAGCTTAATGGACAATTTTTTGGACTTTGCTAAAAAGAAGCATTTGAAATATTTTAAGAAGAATCCTAAAGACGGTGTCTACGGAGTCGGAGTTGAGGATTACGAGTACGATCCCAACCGTGCCAATGCCAATACTGGTGGCTACTATGACGAGTACAATGGGGACAGTGGGGATGCGCCGACGGATCCAAAGATGGACTATATTCATCATGTCCTCACTAAGCCCATTGACACCTCCAAATATGACACGGACCCATGGAACATTGAACCACCCAAAGTCCTCGACTTCAGTCATTTAATAAATCCAGATTTAAATACAAATCAAGCCCAAGATCCAGTCCCCGCAACAGATGAAGATGACCGGCCTTCTTCCTATTTGGAGCATTTTAGTAGTACTAATAGTAATAGTAATGCCATTGACATCTCTTCCATCTTGTCTAGTACTTATCCAAGGAAAACGAGAGGCAACTTCTTGAGGAATCATGCCATCACTTCCCTCACACCGCTCCTTCAAGATTCTTCCAAAGTATCGGAGAAAACGCACGTTCTTCTTCAAGCCGCTCGAGTGACCTCCGCCTCCCAATTAAAATACCCGCTGACCGGATCATCGAAGCCGCCTGTGACAAACAAAGACGGGCTTTTTGATGCAGACACTTTAGCTAAAATTTATACGCCCAAGACCGACTTTACCCGGCAGTTTGCATCACTTCTTCCTAGCTTTAACAAGGATACAAATTTGTCTCATTATGATCAATACCTTTAGTCCTTTGTTACTCTACTTTTTTTTGTAGGAACTTGTCTTTAGTGTGTTAGTGTTTCTTTTGGTATGTTTTAGAATTGAACTAATGTATGTTAATAAAAATGCAAGCACTTGTTCATTATTAAGATTAATTTTGCGTACATATTATCAGTTATGGTTTCCTATAGTGGACATGCATGTGCTTCTTTAAATTGTAAATGTACTTACCTGGATGCTTTTATTTTATATATTAAGGAGTTGGAAGCCAAGACAAGGTGCAACGAGTACGTGTATAATTTCTATATAATATGTACCTACTTATTTTCAATGCATTTTTTCCCATGCATTTTCTAACCTGCCTACCTCTATTTTTATCTTTCTGTATGTAACACAGGAAGTCTTATGGGAGCATTCGATAGGATTGCCGAATGTGATACGATCGAATGAGGAAACGATTCCGATAAAAAACACTGTGGGATTTAAATTACTATTGACTTTTCACTGCACTCACAATTACGATCGGCATGCACTGTAATGATAGTCAATTAGGAGGCACCCAACTGGAGTTCTTACCAAAATGGTTTTTTGTTTCAATTTTAGATGCAAACAATATGATCAGCTGGTCAAAGAAAGGGATTAAAGAAAGCCATTTGGAAGTGTGTAAGTGGCCTGTTAAGATGCAAAATGTCTTAAATCTAACTTCTTACAAGAAAGGCTAAAGCCATATGCCTCCTTAAAAGTCGGTAAAAGTGGTACAAGTTCATATTTGCGTGGTTTTTAAAAGGTACACAATGCTCAATGTATTTAGGTACGTATTTTCCAAAATGTGCAGTGCAAAATAAAGTAGGTAATTGCATGCTTTTTAAAAATTAAAAACTGTTGGAGTTGAATGGCTTTGAAAAGGTAGGAAATCCTTTATTCACAGGCTTTTGAAAAGGGGCAAAAAGAGCTTTTTACGTGTTTCTGAAAGCATGCAAAAAGTCATATGTATGTATTTGCAATTTTTAGAAAAGGTGCAACCTTTTCTATTGATAAGGTTTTGCAAAGGTGCAAAACGACCTATTTGCATACTTTTATAAAGACATCACCTGCCTTAATTTCACGTTTTTGGAAGAGTGAAAAAGTCTGTATTGACACTGTTCTCTTAACTGCTGTCTTTTTATAGGTCTACAACGAATCAAGTCTGGATTCCATTGTTTACGTATCTATAGAAAAGTCTTAGCACACCTGTGTTCTAAACAATGCAGGTATATATTTGTGTGTCACATTGCATTTTAACCCGCAAAGTGCATCATGAAGCTACTGTACACGGATAAAAGTCAACACTTGTAAAATGAATATTTTTTGACCTAGATGTTTCGAATCGGCTCGGATCACTCCTTGTAATTTCCTAACCTTACATAATAGATGATGATTTTATCCGAACTAATAGCAATAATAATTACTATGGCATGTTCCTATGGCCTATGCCCTTGTCCTTGCACCAGTCAACCTGAAACCAGGATGCTAAAGTGGGACACTACAGAGTGACAAGGAACAGGAAGTTTGAGCCTCGTTAGGGGTTCCTAGGCTTCCACGTCCACGTTTCATTTACTATCCATAGTTGGTCGAACCAAGTCTTTCAGGCATTTTTGAGGCAGTTGAAGCAACAGAGAAAGTTGGGCATTCGTTCCAAAATCCTCAAAGCAAAAAAATATATATTTTTTAAAAACCCTAAACTTGTTTTTATTTGCTTAAAATAGAATTGGCAACAAACATGTCGAGTGAAATAACCTTTCTGCGTGCACAAATTTATTGAATAGGAGCACAGCACTTTTGTCAATTAGCAAATTAGTTGGGATCCTAACTGGATTTTAATCAATCATCATCATGAGTCACTCGATAGTAATTGAGTCTATTTTGTCAATATTGTATCATACAATTTGTCCCAAGCTCGAGTTTATAAGCCCGAACATTTATTTACTTGAGGAGGGCGCGTCTACCTTAGTCATGTAATAATTATATTGACAATCCCTGTCCAAAAATAACTCAGTTTTCTTTACCGAGTCAAATGGGACATGGCTATCTGAAGATATACATAACAACGCGCAACGATCTGAACCGTATCAATTTTCATCCATCTTGTGACCGTTCACGTTTCATTTCTTGCTTGCAGCTTGAAGCTTATAGAAATGTCAGCTACTTGAACAAGATAGACAACATAAAATGAATTATAGCATTAAATAACTTGATATAATAATAAATAAAAACAAAACCAGTAAGTATGAGCAAGTTATCTGGATGCCAGAATCTGCCAGTTGTGGGTCGACGAGCTCCAAGGGAGGAGCCGAAAAAAATGTTAAATAATTTTATCGTTGTGACTCGACTGAGGGATCCAGCTCATCTTAATCCAGTGCACTATTTCAGAATATATTTAAATTTTGCATTCTTCTTTTGCTACATTCCCTTTCGCCTTGTCAAAACTCCGAATGGAACTTACATCGTCAAGTGCTATATTGTCCATCAGGTGAGGAAATCCAGATTCCTTTGCATTTTGAATAAAAGAGAAATTATTCTCATTATTATTGTTTTAGAGATTTTGGTCAGAAATATTTGAAATATATTATACATTAAATAGATTGCTTGTGCGGTCAATCATGTCTTTGCCTTGTCCCGATTTTTAACGGCAATCCGAGAAACGAGTTTAATGCATGCTCGTTGGAACCCACCCATGTACTTTGAATTGGCACGGAATTTTGCCACCTCCGTCTACATGTTCACCTTTGTATTCATCTTTTGGACAAAGAAGAAGTTATTCCTTCGGATCTTTTCCGAACTTCAGTATTACCAGGACAAATTCAGAACTTACAGAGTCTATAGGAAGAATGAGGAAGGGAAGACGAGGAGGTTTCAGGTTATACGAATATAATTACAAATATTTCTGTTTTTGTTTGTGCAATTATAAATGAACAAAAAATCACTTACTATTCAACTACTTACAGATACGTACGACGACCTTCATTCTTTGTGTGATCTATGCGATCATCTCGACGCTCAACGTTGTTTTTGGAGCGGGTGTGATTGAGTTCTCAGCCTGGTCACCACGGTGGTTGCTCAGTTCCTATGCCGGCCAAGGGAAGTTCATGTTTTTCCTTCAAAATAATAAAACTGCAGTACAATGGGAAGACTTCACGCCCACCCTCTTCATTTTCACCGGCGTACAAATCCTGATGCAATTCTACTTCAAACTAGGGGCACACTATGCAGATTTGTCCATCCTCATTGCGGCCCTCACCCTTAGGAATCTAGCCACGCACTTTTACCACACTATCAAGTACGAGAATGTTGGGACGGCACGCGTAAGTCTGATATTTTTTTCTACTTTTGTATAGCTAAGTGTACCTAATTAAAAGGATATGAGTAGTTCAAGAGCCTTAATGCTTGTTCCTGCAGATACTGGATCATTACTATGTGCTAAAGAAGTTGGCCAAAAGTATTAATCTGGCAATCGGTCCCGTCACTTTATGTGCTATTTTGGAAGCCATGCCTTACTACGCCACCCACATTGGAGACATTCTCTTTTTACCGGATTGGTGGGGGAAATTTAGATACCTTTTCTTTGTCGTCAATTTCTTTTCAATTCTAATTATTGCCGCTGACACAACTCACAAGGTGGGTGGGTAGTAATAGCATAGTCGTATATTTTGTATTAAATTACATTTTAGTTTGTTTATTTTATCTTTACAATGGGGATAGGCGCTGAATACATGAAAATATTTACTTATTCGGAACAGGTGGGACATTTTAAGGAATGGCTAAGCCAAGACTATATTAGCAGTACTTTAACGCATTCAAAGCTACTTGTGTTACTCAATGAAATGACCACCAATTCCCCCATTGGCCTCAGTGCAATGGGACTTCTAACTATTACTTATGGATTCATAGGAACGGTAATTGACATACATAACGCCAGAGCCAAACTGACAAAATAGTTTATATATTTTTAGCCATAGGAAACTATTTAAATTCAATATTTTGAACTAATGTAATGCTTGAATTACTTGTAAAAGTTCAAATTATGGCATGGGTGTGATTTCGAAATTGCCTACGTCACTTCATTAAAATATCTTTTTTTCCGCAGCTGGTCAGCGTGGTGATAACATACGCTGTAATTATCCTTCAGTTTAAATCTTCCGTCACAAATTGTAATAACAGAATACCTCCATCATTTGAAGGTGCTGAGTAATACGAACATGAACTGTGTGCTACAATGCTCGCTCAGCTCGCCGAATAGATTAATCCAACAATCTATTAGAAGAATGTACATATTCTGTTTGTAGGGCGTGGCGTCTGGGAAGTGCCATCATACCACTTAATTACATTTGTAAAACAAAATTTCCTCTCTAAAATATTTTAATAATAATAACCTAACCTGAAACTCAAAAGTCTCCACTGTTGTTTGTCGAGAAAATTACTAATAAACGATTATAAGATGGCAGTTCATACTAAATTAGTATTGAAATGTGGATGTATGTATTATTGGGAATGAAGTAGATGATTAGATGACGTAGGTGTAGGATGAATTTTTTTTAAAATAAATTATAATAGTATTATTTATTAGATATCTTTGAGGTAACAAAGGAAAATGAGAGTAAAAAACTACCACACTTGAGAACAATTCCATTTCAAGCCTTTCCCTATTTCCAAGTAATTATCGAGCTGTAATATTGTACAAGAATTGTAAATTGTGATTGCAATTTCCAAAGTTAATACAAATTCAGTACAACTATTGCAATACTGGAGTTGTGCCTAATAACGTAAGAACAAAGTTTAGTATGTACAACTTACAAAAACAATGTTTAATTGTATGTCACAAATACAATACAATATAAATCGTACATTAAACAGTTACAATAATTATAATTTGCAATGCAATGTTATGGCTCTAGCCCTCTAGCTCTAGTCTAACAGTTTATCCAAGTATCCATTTGTTACAAAAGTATCTACATTGTACGTACATAACAACAGGGTAACTTCAATTTTTCATAAGTCTTGCCCGAATGTAATCGTGTAATACGCCATTTTAAAGGAAATGGCGAGGAGATTCCAGATCTAAAGTTGGTTTTTGAATACGTTTTTCAAATTTCTAAATTTTCTGAAAAGTGTAGAAAATACATGAAAAAATAAACTTTTCTGGCCCAAAGTTAGGCATCGATCTGGCAGTCTATATTATGCTTATTTTACATGTGATTATCTCTAAATTGATAAATTGCACGTCTAAGATGGACGTGAGAGTCGGAAATCAGATTTAGAAGAAATTAATGAAGCATTATTATTTCTTGGGCTGTAAAAAGAACGACAATAATAAACCAACAAAGAGCTACACAAAGAGGGCGAAGCCGACTTGTTAGGTAATTATAAAAAGGATCAACTTGGAACAAAAATTACATTTAAGGAAACGCAACCTCTGGAGTTGGAACACATTATTGCTTTAACTGGAAAATGGACACTTTGCATTTACACCGACGACACCGGCGATATATCGACATATTGACAGGCCGATGAAGATTGTAGATTCTATAGTACTGCCGCATTCTTTATTTTAATTAGTTCGATCATAAAATGCATTAAAACTAACGAAACTGATTCTAATTGAGACTCAGTTTGAGGCATTTGGATGAACTTTAATTAATTATTATTAATTATTTAATAATAATAATGCCCTAATTCATTTTTATTTCCCTTGTCTTTGAGTATGCAAGCAAGACTTACTAGCTAGACACAGAAATACATAAATGAATTTCTGTCCATATTTCTATTATCAATAAAATATAATTATAATCGGCCTTCAACTCTTATAGGCTATAGGGCTTTGTGAAATAAATGACCAGCTATCGTTTAAGATTTTAAGAACCACTAGTTAGAAAGTGAGATCATCATGGTCTTGGTCATCTTTTTTTGTTTTGAGCATTGTCACTCTCACGTAGCCAACTAGCCAAGTGGAACCACGTGCACCGGAGTCTCCACGACAGATAATCCCAAGGCGCCATTCCAGAAAAACTGGACTGGAAAGTCGAAACTGGAACAACTTTCAGACCAAACCAGGTTCATTGTGCTGTCGAGTAGTTTTATTAGTCATTCCACAATTTAAGTAGCATGTGTTAGCACTTTGTTTTTGGAATTCTGAAGCCTTAAAGGAATTTGAAGTAATTTAAATCGTGGCAACCGAATTAGTAGCCATTTTCATCCGAGAGGCGAAGGTGAGATTAACATTTTAAATAATTAATAAATTAGTACCTAGGAACATGGATAGTGGATTATTGATTGAAACTTGAAACTGTGGGAGTTAAACTCGGATAGAAGCGCAGGCAGTAGAACAAAGAGTGAAGTAATTGTAATTAATTTACTAATGGCTTGGTTGTTGGTTTATTTACCTAAGAAATAAACAACAAAAAATGACAGTTACAGTTGACAGTTGATAATAAACATACATTCAAAAATGAATTATCATTTAATCTTAGACCGAAGCGTACCTATCCATCTGTAATGCTTAAAACTGTTTTATATTATACTTGTAGGCTGTAGGTAAATATAAACATATTTTTTACATCCCTGATTTTTTAAACAATAGGGAATAATGGAACACAATAAAAAAGTAGAGAGCAGATAGTTGTAAAAAAAACTAGTTTAAACATATGTAGCAGTTTTAATCATTCAGTATTCACCAATTCGTTATTCATCATTCATAGTTGTGGTATAGGAAGGACATTAAATTCTACTTATCGATCGATGGATTCAGAATTCAGATCAACCCTGTCATCATTGTATAGAAATTTTCAAATTGATAATAGAAACTGTTTGTACAATTCGTTTATGCTGATGACTGTCAACTGTCAACTGTTGCTAGCTTAGTACTATGTTGTACTATGTTTAAAGTTGAAAGTGCATTAATCAGTATCCTGTTTTTTTAATAGATTGTTTGTACCACATTTTTGTACTTTACAAGTTGAAATCCAGTAGGGTCAGCAGTCAGCAGTCATTAGTTCTACCTGTCTATACATCTGCATCGTCTCATATTTGTTTTTTAGTGTCATCTTTGATAACTTTGACTGTGCTGGGTTTGGGTGACAGTTAATTGAGGTGTAAATTATTTTTTCGTATTGTAACATCATCCTTTTAAAATCCGGTTAGATAGGGTTTGGATTTGGATGAAAGCTAATACTCTATAATTTGATTTTCACGCAGTGTTTGGCTCTCTTTAAAATATGCTCGTATCTTCAGTTTCGTGTCATGTACACAGTCACCAGCTGTCATTGTGATTGTGAGGACCTACGTCAACTTCATCAGTCTCTGTGTCCTGTTACTGTTCGTAATTTTGTATGTCTAAGAACATTCTTGATTCGATATTATGTGTTACGATAAAACTAGGGGAAGCAAAGAAATTGTCCTTACTGCCTATTGGAAATAATTAAAGATTGATTGTCCTTTACAAGTAGGAGGTAGGTAATATATAGAATTTCACCTCTACTGTTCCTTCTAACCTTGAATAATAACAGAATAGGTTGGCCAACTACTAAAGGATAAATCAAGCTGATCAGTATGAATAGTAGTAATAGTGTAATCCATTAAAGCCATCTTTTGTTTGGGTTATATATACTACATCTTTCCTCGTACGATTTATTTAGGGGGTGAGTCATTATTGGAACATTAAACTTGAGCAGATAAAAAATGTAAACACTAATATTATTGTTAAATTAAATTTGAGATTATATTTTTACTTCAATTAAATTTCAGATTCAGTAGTAGATGTACGGATTATGGCTTTTCAGTGTCACAGATTTCTACGTAAATAAAAACACGAACACGCGACCACCGCTCGTGGGAAGCGTAGACTGCAGATAATATTTGTATTAATTCTTTTCTGTATGGACTGATATGAGAAAGCAGGAATGCGTATCACCACTTCAGACATCCCTTTCCTTTGGTTTATAAAGTAAGTAAGTATCCTATAGTCTCGTTGGGGCCTCTGAGTTGCAAAATGAATGATCTCATACATAATTATACGAGTCTGACAGTCTGACAGTTGTTTTTGCTTTAATCTGTCCAACACAATGTGTGTTGCGGCAGCCGTTTCATATTGCGAATATGTTGCGAATTTTCATGACCATCCTTGATACAATTCAATTTGAAAATCATTCTGTTGATTATCTCATCGCCTATCACACTTGTGTATATGTAAACTCTTAAAGTACCTAGGTACAGAAGTATGTGCATACTATGTGAATGCGAAAAGTGGTTTTGCAACCTTACTTTCTATTAAGCGAGCGTATGGCTCGGGCCATACTCAACATTACGTATATATATGCAAATCGACTGCTTCATAAAAAAAATTGGCGTTCGCTTGCAGTCCATGCTTACCTATTTAGTTATAAAGTGTTAGTAGTATTTTTGTGTCGCGTACGTAATGCAGTGATCACACACCACAATCTCAATCCCGTAGTAATTTTTTTTATATTGATTCCGTACAGGTAGTGCCACGGCTGCAGTGGTTCAGCAATAATGGGACGAGTAGAATTAATTTCTGGATAATTGGAAGTCCAAATCGGAAAATAAAAACAACAACAGTAGCAGCCGACAAGAACAACTTGACACTTTTAATACTAGGATTTTATTTGATTGACGTACAGATATCGTTGAAGATTCCGGGAAAACTGTGAGATTTATTTTTGTGAAGTTGCAGCTAATACAATAACAAAACGAACTGTTGCTTGTGATCGAATTTTGGAAGTTTTTTTTGGAATTCCTGTGATCTAAATGGATAAAGGTTTCGTTGAATTAAACTGACGTTATTTACTACTGTCACCGTCCCAGCAGTCCTTGTCAGTTCGCAGCTTTGGATTATGAGCTAATATTGATTGAGTTGACAATTGCGGAGAGCAGTGAGTCATACGCTTAATGAAGTTGGAAACGATAACATAACAAAGTTTTAATGATGAAGGGGTTGCTAGTTTTCGACCATTTGAATGACATTGTTTATGTCAATTGCTGCATCCGCTTCGTAAACCATGTTTCCCGTTTGGCCAAGACCCAAGGTTTGGTCACTTCGGAACACTCCACAATGTATGGGGTAAGCAGTGAATTATTTTATTGCAATAATTTTGTTCGGAGCTGAAGACCACTATCAGATATTTTAGAATTCGCGTTTGTCGCAGTATTGAGTGAGTAAATTTTTCGAATTTTGATAAAATAATAGGAAGGAGATAAAGCCATTGACCCAAACATCTTAATCCAACTGTTTTCACCTCTGGTCACATCCCAGCGCTTCATGAAGGAACAGTTTGGAAACCCTTACGCCTCAGTGCAGTGTGAGGATGGAACCAACATTGTCTTCCAAGATGTAAGAATTATTTGTATGTATTTAGCGGATTAAGAATTGTCAGTTTTTCCAATTGTAGCACCTATGTATGAGGATAATAATATGAATTATGTATATTGTAACAGTTCATGGGCTTTCTTTTCCTTCGAATCGGAACCGAAGAAATTCCATATTTGAGACGAGCATTAGGAGTTTGCATAACTTTGGTGACGTATACATGCGGTCCGGATGTGGGATTGTAAGAATATTTATTTTTCACTTACGATTAGCATGATTATTGCTCCTATACATAAACAAGCAGCTTGTATGAATCAAGCCGTTGAATACAATAAAATTCTAAGGTTTACGTAAAACTTTTTTTTACGGTAGATTGAAAGCATCCCGTGCTCATGCGGAGGAACTAGACAGTCTTTTAAAAACATGGGCAGCTTTGCAATCTAGTGATCAGACATTTCTTATTGAAGCCCTTGAGCAAATGACAGTGAATCCCCAGATAAGTACATCGCTCATTAAATCACTTCAGCAAATTAGTGGGAAAGTACAAACTCAGCATGAACATGTCCATGCGCTGTTATTTATGGAAACAAAATTACTATCGTGGTACTCGAGCAAAGGAGCTTATCAAATGACCCCGGAGGATATTCTCTTTCTTATGATTTTGTGTCAAAAAACATGGCCAGGGGAAAATCTTCGTAATATGTACAAGAAAGTTATTTCGTACACCAAACTGGATGAACGTACTCGTGCCAAAAATGTATCTTCATCATCCGAAACAGAATCTGAAGACTCCGATTGGACTTCGACTGGCTTTGGTAGTTCAAAAGAAAATTTATTTGATGATTCTGACGACTTCACCGACTTGTGCGGAGAGGTTGACAGCGAAAAGGGTGGAAAATCAAATGAAGGTATGTAGAAAAACCTAATTCTGAATTAACATGTATCAAAGTAGGTAGGTACTTTAACGTGCTCAGTGTATTTATTGTTCAATATTTTCTCCAGGTGAATTCAAGAACTTTGTAGTCACTTTGAAAAATGGTTCTACTTTTGTACCTTATCGTGTTCATATCGGAGTCGTGCGACCGGGACTGTTTCTAGTTTTGTTGCTGGAGGTTATTATTTTTTCTGTATTTAAATCGCTTCAAAACAGATGTAAGGATTCATATTAAACCGAATGGAAAAATAAGCTGAGTTGTTTCAGTTATATTATTCCATAACTGCAAAATTCAGATATTGCTCGAAGTTTATTCTAATTTAAATATTCTAATAATCTTCCAGCCGCCAACTAGTCAACTCACTTCAGCAATCTGTACATCTGTCCAAATGACAATAGATTTTCACGGAGCACGCCGTGACATCGGACGGGACAAGCAATATTTAGATGTTTTGGAAACGTCAATGAGGAAAGTATTTGATTTACTTAAGAAGCAAAAAAATATGAACTTAAGAAATGAGCTGAGCCTACGATGGGATCGTTTTAAGATTGGTCTCCAGCTTTATCTAAAAACAAAAGATACTATAAGTGTACAAGTCAACCCAGTGATTGATGCCTTCATTGGAGCATTTCGAATGTACTTCAACGAGCAACATATAATATTTGATAACCCTAAAGCTCTACAGGCTCTGTCAACGATATGGAAAAAAATTAAAGTGGATACCGATGAGTTTTGGACGTTGCTTAAAGCTCAGTCTTCAACGAACATGAGTTTAAGTGCTCGGGAAACATTAAGTATTAGCAAATATTTGGAAGAATTTCCAGGTTTGATACATTTCATTTACGTGGATCGAAATAGACATTCTGTGACTCTACCTTCGTTGGATTTTAATGGCGATGATACGGTCAAATTAACTAGACGAAAGGTACTTTGAAATGCGCTTAATACTGCTTTAAATTTTTAAAAACGAAGTCCTTTTAATGATTTCCTCGATCGATCGCTTTTATTATAAATGCCGACCTTTCGGTAATCGATCATTATCTTGAAGGCGTATCGGTGAATGATACAAACTAACAGTATACATAATTAATTATGAAAAAGTAGAAAAAATTATAAATAATTTTTTGCCTTGAACTCTTTTAGTATAGACTATAAAATCATCTCTGATTTTTGGTAGCATTTCTAATATAAGTCTAATTTAATTTCTTTGTTGTTTTCAGATTTGGTCTATGGTCAAATTCGCTCGAGAACATATGCAGCAGGGGCATTTTTCTCTAATGTGGAAAGATAGTGCATTCAATTTTGCCTATTTCCTGTGGTTTGAGGACCTTGCGGTATACTATTTTCTTTACACATTTAGATTTACGTATTTTTCGATTTTATGGTTTCTCTTTACAGTATCAGTGCAGTATCACACACATAGTTTACGAACAAGCTAGTTATTTAATTAAGGCAAGTTAAATTTTGATTGTAAAAACAGGGAACTTCAGTTCGGGCTAAACATCCACCGTCATTACCTTGGGATGGATATCCTCTGCCTGTTCTCCCAGGAATCATGTGTGGAGATTTTTACAAGTAAGCCAAATGCCCGTAAAAGTTATTCACTTGCAGATAATGCTTTTAAATTTATTCCAGAGTGTTAACTTCATTGAATGGTATTCGTATGGAATCACCAATGAACTTATTGTAGGATGTTTTTGTATTAAATCACAAATATTACCTCATATTAGTCAGCTTATTTAAATGAATACTGTATTTTTGTTGCAACTTTTTACAGACGTCTCGTCCAGGAATGCTTCCCAGGTTCATCGTCTCCCAAAGTACGATGCCTTGAGTTATTTTGTATTCATTTGGGGTTGGTCACGTCGTCGATTGTTTTGGAACACTCCAAACGATTAGCAACAAGTATACATGAAGTCACAGGAAATACAAACCCTGTGGACTTATTATAACATGC
>JAQFZC010005265.1:0-14460 GCA_034695205.1 Dicyrtoma fusca | reverse complement strand
GCTTTAACATGCAACTTAGTAGATTTTAGACCCCCTCCCCTCCGTCACTTGTAAACGTAATTAATGAATGGCCCCTTAGCCAGCGTCCTTCCCTCCCATCACGGGGCCTCCCACATATTACCCAAGGACAATAAACCCTCCAACAAAAGGCCCTAGTCGATTGAAATCTCGAATGACGACTTCAAAACTCTCGTAATAAAGTAATAATAAAAAGTGCAATTTTTAAAATACAAGGTTTCTTGAAAACCTCATTTTGTAAAAATGACTAAGAATAGTACTTTAAAAAAAATCTATTTTTCAAAATTTTCTTGTTAATATTATTGTTGTTTTAACACGTCCCTACAAAGGCCGGGAATCAAATAGAACCAAAATAGGAAAAAGTGTAAAACATGAAGTATACGAAATGACTACAATAGCTTTAGCCTATAAAGGCTGCAGCAGGACATTTACGTATTTAAAAAAGGCATGTACAGTAAATGGAGATGTTCAAAAAGTCTAATATATGAGCACTAAAGTGCAAGCATTAAATTAGTGTGGCAAAGAACCGTAGGATAGTAGGATAGAGCTTTTTATTTGATCAGCTAGTCATGGGAATTGAGGGAAAGAGGGAAATGAGTTAGTTGGTGTGTGAGGTAAGATGTGGGAGGGCCGTGAGGAGTGAGTGAGGCTACGGACTGTGCAGGGCTTCCACGCTTCCTACTCTTCTGCTGGTGAGTACATAAGTGCGAGCGTCCTCGACCGCGTCTCCGTCTCCATAAAGAAAAATCCCCTTCGCTCAACTTCGCTGCCTTGGCGTCTCTCCAAAGCCAAACACTTGGACGTTTTACTTCTGTCGGCAAGTCGGTCGGACCTCCAGTCCTCACACAACAATCACTAAATCTCCGAATATTCAACAATCCACTTCCGTCTCACCGTCCTCATCCCTGTCATCTCCGCATCATCTACTCTACTCTGTAAGTCACCATCTTTTTATTACTATTAATTTCCACTTTATTCTGTCAATCATTTTCCGTCCAGTTCGCTCGTCTCTCTCTCATAGTTCAGTACTCCGTCCGTGGAATGTACTAACAGGTACGTACATACTCCCGTCTTTTACTTACCAGTCCTCGGCTTCGGCGTGGCGTCTTTTTCTCCTATTCTCTTGTCACGTAATTAGGATCATCCTTTGGCCGCCTCTTGACAACTGACACTGGCTACTGGCTCTCATTTATTTTTAATTTTAACTACAGCATAAGTGCAACGATAATAATTACACTCCCAGTCACCAGTCAGTCCCAGTTAATACTGCATTTCCGAGCAAGTAGCCTTCTGCCTTGTGTTCACTGTCAAGTTTGAACTTGTGTTTTTGTGAGTATTAAATGCATGCCTTGCTTCATACTTTTAGTTAGCTTGGTTGTTAATAGTTAATGTTAATAGTTGGCTTTTCGGTCGTTGGTTGATAATTAACATTTAGTTTTTGCAGTCTTGTGACCAGTTGGACGTTAGATATTATACTTTCATCATTATCAATTATGACCTGTCACAAATTCGGAATCATTTAGAACAGTCAGCAGTGTCAACTGACTGACTGTGAACTAGTGACGTTTAGTTAGGATTCAAAATTGGAAATTCTTATTATGGACTTTAGCTTAAAGCATTTAAATAAATATTGTAGTACTGTAGTATGTCATATGTATCCGCATCAACTATTGAAAGGTTGAAGGGCTACAGTTGGTTGAAATGTTGGTTAGTATGCAAAGCATGTGTGGAACTGGAATCTCTCCGCATTTCTTTCTTATTTTGTAGAGGCTTTGTAATTTTGACTTTTATTGAGCAGTTATAGGTATGAAAAAAAATAGGTTGGTTGTAGTTTCACATTAGTTACTGGTTACTTATTATAAATTGGTAGTTATACATTATAAAATAGCGCTTTGGATGGCGGTTTATGAGTAATCTTCAGTGGTGCCAGTACTTCAGTACTTGTCATTGTGGTTGTAAAATTGTGCACCGCTGAAGGTTATTTAAGGTTGGGGGTGGGATATGGCAAGAAAACTAAGGGTAAAGGGATGGGTAACATTGAAGGGTCGACTTTTGGGTGTGATAGCTTTGAAAAGGTACATAAATGGGGCGTCTTATGCTGTTAGACTGGAGAGTGGGTTTAGGGTATGTGACCCATCTATTTTTGGCGCTAACTGTGGTTCCCCTGAGATTTACCTAGTTTGATTTTGTGGGCTATTGTAAAAGGTTTGCTTGTTTGTGATTACGGGCAAGAGTATTTTGGTGTAATAACAATAATGAGTTGTTTTATTTGTTTAATGTAGACGTGAACGACCTTTGTTCTTAAAATATCACTACAATGGAAGACAACACTCTCCCGATGGACGACTCTCCGATTCACAATGCACCATCGCCCCACAATGGCTTAACTCAAAGTGATGAACCCACTGTTCACGACAGTCGTCAAGTTCAGGGTTCCACCGGAAATGGAGGAGCGGACTGGCAAAAAACCTGTCCAACACACAAGGAAAGATTCGTGTATCTCTTGGATAGTGGGATCAACAGTGATGTGATCCTTCTCGTGGGAAAGAATGAGATTCCATTTAAAGCTCATAAACTGATTTTAAGCACTGGGTCACCAATGTTTCAGCAAATGCTGTCTGGAACACACCCTGCGGCGGAAATATTTATTAATGATGTCGAACCGAAGCCGTTTCGTCTTCTTTTGAATGTATGCTTTTAAAGTTTAAAACAAATTTATCTTGTATCTGAAAGTTTTTGGATGCACTGCTACGTTCAAGTAGTAATTTAACCCTTCATGAAAACTATTATTATGTGCAATATACGAGTACAGAAATGTTGATATTTTCTTGATGTGCAGTTCTTGTACACTGGTGAGACTGAGGCGGAAGTCAACGATGCTCCAGCTCTTCTGTACGCTGCTAATAAGTTCCAAGTACCGGACCTGGTCACACTCTGTGCCCTTCTCCTCAAGACGCACTTGTCTGACAAAAATGCAGCTTCAATCTACCAACAGGCTGAGCGCTTCGAGCAAATTGAATTGGCCGAGTCCGCACTCAGCCACATTCGTCGGTACATTAGTTTGTTTTCCTTTCGGTCCATATAAATCAAGTACTGGTATTTAAGTCTAGAATTTCGATTTAACAGTTGTATTTTTATTCTGTTTCGTGTGAATAACTTGGTATGCTCTTTATTTTTCGCCTAACAGTAATGCTAGAAACGTGCTTGAAACTGAGGATTTCTTGACTCTCACCGCCGGAAACTTGTGTCGCCTCTTGGAGGATGACGAATTGGAAGCAGCTGATGAAATGCAAGTTTATGAAGCAGTCATGCGGTAAGAGATTTAGCTTTTGTTTGTATAACTAAATCCTGGAAGCCAAAAGTAAATTTATACTTTGCAGGATATTAAGAAACCGTCATCTTGCATTTTAAATGTGCACATTATTGATTTTGGAAAATTCGTGTATTATATTAGCTGGGCCAAGGCTCAATGCAAGAAAGATGGGCAACAGGTTACCTCCAACAATCTCCGCACAACTCTGAAAGATGTAATTCCCCAGATTCGATTCCCACAGATGGACTGTGCGGAATTCTCTCTTCGAGTGGCTAAAAAAGGGATCCTTACCAACGACGAGCTTGTCCCTATCTTCATGTATTTCAACATCCCGGAGCCACAGCGCCAAGGAATTCTACCATTGGAATTCAATCTTAGTCCACGAAAATACTATGAACCTTCTGGAAGAACTTTCACTGTCAACCGATTTGCTGTGGGATCCAACTACAAGAGAACTGAAGGTGGATGGGATCGAATTGGGTATGTCTTAGACAGTCTAGAAAGCATTTTGTAAATTTTGTATCACACGGTATTCGTGTATTTAGTGTTCCGATGGTGTTCTGAGAATAACACGTAAGTGTTTGTTGCAATGGTTTTACGGTAGTCTGACTTTTCATTAATTTCAGATTCCAAGTGGACACACCCATGTGGATTGTGGCATTTGCCATTAATGCTTTTAGCACAAGCAGGGGCGAAACCCCGAAGCAGCGTAAACTGAACAAAACAGGTAATGCTTGTGATGTGGAAATCAAATTGGAGGACTCTGTGTTGCAAACACTGTATGGATCAAAGAAGGAAAGTATGGCATTCTTGGAGGCTCCATACTATTGCGAATTCGACAAACCTGTACGCATCGCACCGAACACTCTGTACATTGCTTCCGTCTTTGTTCAGGTAAGTAATATGATGAAACTCCAATCCCTAACCATCTCCAATTACTTGAAAATTCTAGGCTTCACTATCTATAAATTGTTTTTGCATTTAACTAATTTTTATTTGTATAATGCTTACCTTCAGGGACCCAACTTGTATTGCTATGCTGGAGAGCGTGAGAAGTCGAACGCGGTTGTCCAGGCTGACGACACCGCAGTCAATTTCAAGTTCCAAGATGCCAACATTATCGACGATGAGGCTACTGCCACAATGAAGCAACTGCATGAAATTACTTTCATGCTTACTTAGGCTAATTAACTGAGAAGTGGAAGAGAGAAAAGGGGTGGGACAAAAGTTGACTCATAAAAATTTGAAGTGGGAACTTCTTTCTTACATGATTGATTTGTATATGTGTGTAGTGTCGATTTTGGAAGGTTTAAAACTTGATCGGCATCTGGAAACACTAACCCCTTTTTAAGTTTCTCAATATTTTTTCACCAAGTATGTATTTAGTATAGTAAGTATATTTGTACGATTTACATTGAATTTGACATAAGTAACCCACTTTTGTATGTATCCCTTTTTTCAAAGGTAGGCTAATATAATGTAATAGTTATCGTTTAAAATATATATGGTTTTTAATTTCAGTTAAATTCTTAACTATTCTTTGGCTCGTTGTAGCCACACATTTCTAGATATTAAATGTTAGACTTGATGTATTGTTTTTCTTAGCTTAAGTCATTCTGTGTATTTAAAGTATGAATTTAATAAATAGTATATTATATGATTTCAGTGCAGATATTCACCTAAGTACATGGAGAGGAAATTAATATCAACTATATATTAGACATAATATAATAGGCTTAAGTAGAGTTTCAAACACTTAGCATTTTATTAAGCTATGATTAAAGAATATTATAATAGGTTTCCAGTTTACTTAAGTGACGTTTCAAAGTAAAACAAATCAAAGTCATAAGCCGTGAGAGGAAAAGGAGAGCAAAAATACAAAAATGAACTGAATCGACACTGTTTTGTGAGTGAATGACAGATTTGACTTTGTTCGTAATATTAAGGAAGAATATCTATACTATATATATATTTACCTAATTAGCATAACATAATGAAATTGTAATGTAGTTCTAACTTAACTATAATAAGTGTAATGGAGGATTTTAATTGCATAAGCTGAGTAATCTTTTATGAGAATGATGAAAGGAATAGGAAGTACATGGGAATGTGAATTGGATATTACATACTGGAATATTTGGACATGGAATGACAAGGAAATACATATGGGATATAGCGGACATACTATTATATGTACATCTAATAAACACAATTTAATGTAATGTAAACTATTACTTTAACCACGGCCCAGAACAAATTATTTCGTAATAACGTATGCATTCTTAAACCGATATTTACAATTTTATTTTTACCTGTTCAGTATTGGAAGGAACTATAAGTACTTAGTACTACTCACACCTATTCATATCATGAGGTAAAGGCTTTTGAGATGGAGCATTTGCATTGCCTAGACTTTCTTGGCATTCCTGATGAAATCAGAAGAAAATAATCGCTGGTATTCGGACTCCGATTGGACTAATAAAAAACAAGCCGATTTGAAACTATTTACTTACAATTAAAAGAGCAATGCATGGTGCAAACTAGCACTCCTGACCCTAGGTGATTTTACTAATGTAATGTGTAGAATTTTAATTATTGTAACTTATATAAATCATTGCATACAACAAACTTACGGAACATAATTATAATGAGTCCGTTGGGCTATATTCGTTGGGGGGGGGGGGAGTTTCAGCATTTTTTTGTTTGCAGAGGTTTTTCTTTCATACAGTTTTGAGTTAAACAGCAATAGCGTGAGCTCGTGTGCTCCAACAATTTCATTCCGTGCATACCTGCTTACCTTTACTTTAACCGTCTTTCATTAAATTATTAAATTAACTTAAGTTTTAAAAATGTTTTTAATTTATTTATTTAATTTAATAATTTATTTTTGGGTTACTGTTAAATTGAGTTTGCCTTGAAATCCTTTATTGGCGCGCATTTTGAAGGCTTCAGTGAATTCACCGAAGAACAACGCACTAGCAAAACTACACCAGAACGTGCCTGAAACAGTGTCAGTTTTATAATTTTTAAAAACCAAAAAATATGACGTTTCGACCCTTATCTTTCTTGACTTCTGAATGTGTATAAATAATTTGTAAGAATTAAAAGCCGATTGAAAGGTGATCTGATCAACGCAGTTAATTAGTTAAATAGGTAAGTAAAGTACTTAAAGTACAAGATACGAGTATTGCATACCATCTAAATACATATCTAATTGATCTAAACATGACGTTGTGGCCAACCTTTGATCGTGATTTATTTATAACTGCTAATTAGCTCTAATAATTATTTAGTTACCTAGCTTAATTGCTTAAGGAATAATCGTTTCCCAAAAGCTTGATTCAACTCTTTTGAATTTGGAACTTTTAGGAAATCGAGGTAGGCAGAAGCCCAGTCTTGTCGTTGTCAGAAGGTTTTTTAGTGGCGAAGTGGTACAACGTAACCTGCCTGTGATACACAATGAATAAAATGGATACGGAGGATAAATATTGTAAAATGTAAGATTTAAAATTCAGCATTTAAACATTTTTTAATTGTCAGTAGTTAGCGCAAGGCCAATAAATCAAATATGTGATACAAACGTATAAGCATACTGACACTGTCACTGCACCTGTACAGTCGACAGTAGTAGTACAAAAGAAGTAAAATATTAAATAAGATTGAGACGCCAGCAAGACGCAGGCAAGTTGCACGCATGATTTATGAACGATTAGATTGATTATTTATTCATAGGTGTTTATTTGAAACTTTGGTCTTGTCAAAAATGTGTATATCAACTATATGAATGTACAACCTCTAAATTACTGTATTTTCAATTGTGAATCGAATTTGAACTGATTTTTTGCAGATGTTATTCAGAAGCATCCAAGTATGTGTGTCCCCGCTGTGGCATTCCCTACTGTTCAATAAAGTGCTACCGAGATGTAGATAAACACTTAAAATGCTCCGAAGACTTCTATCGACGTTGTATTCAGGAGAATTTGGAGGCTGAAGTAGGAAACGATGGAGCGAAAGGGTCGTCAGATAAAGACAAAGCAGATGCAATGAACCAAGTTTTGAAGAGACTGCATAATCAGGAGCAAGGAGGCTGTGATGATAATTTGACTATTAATTCCGATGAGTCAGATGTGTCAGAAAATGATGAAGATGAGTCTCTTGGTAATTTCTTACTTGCATTTTTAAGGCTTTTGAAGTACGTGTAATCTTATTGCCCATGTTCTAAACGAGAATTGGAGTTGCTGTTTGTATAATTTAGTAGGCTGATATTTGTTATTTTAAACTATAATTGGTATCCATTACATCTGTTACTGTACCCTGCAGATTCGGATGACGATGAGCCCCTCGCAAAGCGCCTCGGAGAGGTCGACTTGGACGAGTCGGAGAAAGTCTGGGATTTACTAACGGATGACGAAAAGGCTGATTTTCAACGGATGGTGGAGGCGACGGAAGCACAGGGAGTGGAGGCCGTCGCTGAGCCTTGGTACCCGGGAAGGAAACTGATTCAAGAAGTCTCTTTGCCGCAGTCTGCATCCGCATCTTCTGCATCCACATCGTCATCCTCTGGACGTTCTTCCCCGCCATCGAGTAAAAAAGCAAAAACAGCCTCAGGCGTTAGATTTACAAATAATTAAAGTATAAAGTATATATTTTTTTTACTTACTGTCTTGGTCTTCCTTCATACTATTAACAAAAGTCTTCATTGATAAGATATAGTGTTATTCATTCATTTTTCTCGGTTTATTGAAAATAAAATTAAAATCGATTGATATTAATACGCAAATAATTCACTCTATTAGTGTCTAGCTGTCTAGACCATTAGACTGGCCTCTTTTTTAAAAAAAATTGTTCTATATTTACTATTTAAACTAGGTATGCACCCACTACACACCGTTAGACAGTCTTAGACACATTGTGAATTTATTACCCTACGCACACGGGCACCCTTCGTGCTCCCTTTCATTTCTTTCGTATAGTTTCACTACATGAATATTTTCTCCGTTGATTTCTGTAAAAAGTGGACCGACAGAAATATATAAATAAGTAACTGCGTAGAGAAATGATAGTGAAAATAGTGAACATTGTACTCCCCGTCACTCGTCACTCAATATTTTATCTGCTCAGCGTTGAGCTGCCGGCATGTAAAGCAAGTCAGAATATAAAAAGCCTCCATTCATCGTTGAGTTAATTCTTGATTATGAGAATAAAAATTTCATTTATTTCATTAATCCATGCTTTTAGGTACTTTTTATTTACTTTTTTTTCTTCTATGATTGCAAATAATAATTTTGTGGTAGTTCAATTTTTGCTGGATTAGTCATTAATCTAGCTGACTAGTGAGAAAATCCAAATTAGAAATGAGAGCTAGTGTCAACTGAACTAGTGGACCGGGGCACGTGTGGTGGAAAAACTGCGTCGTAAAGTTGGACTTGTTTTGTTTAGATTACAATTTCCTACATTCTTCGTATTTAATTTTAGATTTTTCCAATTATAGGAACCTATAAGATGTAAATATAGTACTCCGTTGTGGTTAATCATCACTTATTTTTAATTCCTTTTATCATTGTATTGTCGGTTATCTGTCCTCGATTTCTTTTTTAGTTTTTTTTTTGTTTCGTGGATTGAATGAGACGAAGGCGAAGAAGACCGGCGGCGACAGGGCTCAACTTTCTTCTCGCTACTGCTTTGCTTGCACATGTTTTACAGAAGCTTGTAAGTACATAACGTAGTTGCAAGAGCTTACGTTTCAATAATGATTTATGTATGTTTTTGCTTTGATTTTTGATTCCTTCTCGCAATCAGAATCGCGCGACGTCCCTCTTCATAGTTTTCGTTCAGTTTATTATCAGTTTAAGTCACATATGGTTGGCTTTCGAATACAAATAACAAAAAAGATATTAGTCATGTTAGTGTCGTACGTGCCTAACTTTACTTGAGGGTAGCAACAACACTTTTTGTGCTGTAGTATCAGATCATGAGTGTCAGCAAAATATGAGAATATAAGAAAGTCCGCAAGATGAGCAGCATTACAGCAATGGGAATGAATACAGCTAGCAAATTAAAAAAAATAAAAATACACACAACATAACACACAACATGCATGCGATAAGATAAGAGCCTCTCTTTTGATAAATTAATAATCTTGTCAAAGGAATGCTAGGTAGGTAGGTACTCCGTATTCCACATTATCTCCATTTTCCCAGAAGGAGATGCCATTATATCCTATACAGTACAATCTTGCATGGCTATGAGGGAATTCTAAACAAAATTATACAAATTTTCTGGAAATAGATGGGAGTTGTCAGTTGTGAGGAAGGGATCTAAAGAAAGTTTTGTAATACAAGTAGGTACCGAAATATAAAAATACTGAAGGTGATGATATAAAAGAGGGAACATATGTTCTTATTAAAACAAGTTGGCAAGTTTATTTTTAGTTGTTGCTTTGTGCGTAGTAGTAGTAAGTCAAACCATACCATGGAATATGGGACTCGGAAAGAGATTTAAAGAGTTAGAAAAATATGAGGAATACTTTTTTCAAAATAATTTTTAACAATTAAAGTGCTAATTGCTAATAGCACAGTCGTACTTTTGCACATTCCCATTCTATTTTTTCTGAAATTATTGTAATTCAATGTATCTATTTAATTTTTATAGGAATAGAATTTTTATTGGATTTGATTTGCAAGGAAGCTCTACTAATTATTCATTTTAATTTTAAAAAAACAAAAATAACAAAAATTCCAATGTTAAAATATGTATGTATGTTTTCTGTGTAGATAATAAATTCACTGTCAAGCTGACGTTAGATTTCTTTGTTTTTGTGTGCTCTCAAACTTTTATGTCAATGCTTAAATCGTATGCGCTTCCTGAATTCATTATTAATGAAGGTACATGCGTATCCCGTTGAATTTTCTCAATAGTTTACTTAATTTATTCAATTTGGGATCTAAGGTTGCATAAATGACGTAATTACTAATTATTACTGATTTCAGGACAAAAAAGAATAAATTTAAAACCAGTTATGGCACAGACATAATCAAACGTTCCACTGTTAAAAGTGCCCTTACTTTTTGTTTTAAAGCCGTAATTAATTGCCTTATGACAGTCTGTACTGTACTTTGCAGGTGGGTATTTACGTTATTTTCTTGGGATTAGAAATTCGCAGGATAAAGGGCCTCAAAAGCCTCAAATTGAAGCGTAAAGTTAAGTTACCACCATCGCATCGGTCGGTACGAGGATGAGGAAATAGTTAAGGCCAGCGCAACGTGATGTTAATTGCGACTTTATTATTTATATTTATTTATAAAATGAAAATGCAGTAAGAAGCACAGTTATTTTTTATATATTTCTCTGACATTTGCCATTTCCTTTTGACACTCGAGACTCGATCGAGTGTCGTATATAGTGCTTCGTTCCAGATTATACTGAGATTACAAAAATACGATTCATTAATTTATTATCAGCTAGCAGTCAGTTGGTTTTGGTTTTGGTTTTGGTTTGCATAATAAAGTGTACGTATGTATGTAGTTTAGCTTTAGAAATTGCGAATTTGAAATCCGAGTGCCGTTTTTAATCGCAATAATCCCCGTCGCCCCACAATATGTATTTCCAAGGCCCTTCATGAGTTCTATACAAAACAAAAAACAAATAACAAAGCGTGGTAAACCATTTTATTTTATAGAATCTGTTCAATTGCATTATAAACATGTCAACACGAAATTGAAATGTGAATTGGAAATCGTAGTACAAACTTCCATGTTTGTGTACGAGAGGTTAAAGCCCTTTTGGTTATGAAATTTGGTTCTTAAACTGTCGATAAATATTTAACTAGTAAATTCCAGTCGCTGTCATTCTTCATAATATTTCATAATACGTCATCGTAATCACGATCAAATAAAAGGCTGTAAGAGTATGGAAGCTATAAGTATGTTTATGTACGTTGTGTGTCTGTGTGTGTGGTGTTTATACGCAATAGATTTATAGTTATAGCATCAATTTTTATATGAACAGTAGACAAGTTTTCATTGCTTTTAGTGGGTATGTTGCAACTATTGTCGTATTATTGCCAAGTGACATTTATTAATCGTAGGTCATGTCATGAGCTAAATAATTTATTAAGGGAATGCAATAAGTAACTTGACAAAGTAACGAGAATTGGAATGGGAAAGGAGAAAACTTTATTCAGTAGTAACGGAAACATTATGCAAAAAAAAAAAGATTGCTTAATCCATAGCATTAAAGTCTTATTGTGAATGCCCAGAGATACATAATAATAATTTCTTTCGTTATATAAGTAATAATCTCCGGCTAGTTTCCCAGGCTGAACTGCACAATAATAATAATTATTATTTCCAATCCATTCCATTTTATTTTTTCAAAAATTGACTGGCTTTCTTTACTGCTTGGAAAAATTAGCTAGAAATAAATTAGTACAAATGGAGTGAGGGAGAATATGTAGTTCCCTACCACGAGACCTATTTCAATTGTAAGGAAGGGGCGGGTGAGCTAATGACGGATTTACGGTAGTATATAGGTACTAAGAGTGACAGTGACAGTAACCTAGTTAATGCACAGAAGTAAGCTGGTAATTAGTTTCCTACGAACCAATTAGCAAACTTTTCGCAACATTTTCCACACAAAGTCAAAGTCAAAGGAGCAAAAACCTTAGAGCCATTCCTGCACTTTTTTTTTTTTTTTTAGATGCGAAACATATCCGTGGCCGTGGGAGGTTTAGCATGCTCCAAGAACGTGGACGGCTTCTCTTTTTTTTCATTTTAGAATTTCCCTTTGCCAAAAGGTGTGTTCAATGCAATGCACTATGCATATTGCATTGCTTCTAAGTTATCAATAGGCTTAAGGCTATACGGTTGCGGTTACGGTTTCAGCTACGGTTACGGTTTGGTTTGGGATGTTGATGTTCTCGATTCAGTTGCACTACTACTCTTGCTGGTGGTATTTTGGTTTTGGCATTTTGGTGACGACTAATTAACGGTCACGGTAAAAATGACAAAGGGAAACCGAAGTACGTAATCGTAAGGCTTTATTATTATATGTATTACTTTATGAAAGGAAGCGGTTTGGCAAAGCAATAATGAAATGAAACTGCAATTCACTGCCAATAAATCCCAAATAATCCTCATCTCAGTCTTCCTTTGACTTTGACAACAAATTCGCAAACTTTTTTTTTAATCATTAAATATTTTTTACATCCTTTTTGCACATTGCATTGATGGTTGAGCCTGGAGCGGTGTTCATTCCCTGACGGGGAGCTCGTATCCTGATCTGCAGTGTAATGCTCGTAATGTACCTACAACTTATTAACTGCGGCCTCCATAGTGGTTTAGTATGAAATATGTTAATACTGAAATGCTAATGGAAAGCCGAAGCCTCAAAGGTATTGAAAGGTTATGAAGACGCAGTCCAAATGGGTAGCAACTCCCAGCTGATTTTATTACTCTGAGATTTATGCAGTTCGCTTTTGAATGCATTCTGCTCACGGCAAATTAAAAGCTCGCCTGCAAAACTCGCTATCTACAGACTAATGTCCTGCTTTATCAAAGGTTTGGTTTGTTTTGCAAGTTATTACTTTATAAGACCGTACTCTTATAAGCCATCAAGTGTTTAGTGTTTATAATACAACTTCACGCTTTCATAAAGGTTAGAACCACAATTCAACACTTTCATTAAGATCAGAACTAGAATTTAACATTTTAAAAAAGGTGTAAAACTCGAATTTACCATTTTCAAAAGGGTTTAAAACTAGAAATTTACATTTTTAAAAAGGTCTAACACTAGAAATCAGCATTTTAAAGAAGGTGTAAAACTAGAAATCAACATTTTCAAAAAGGTTTAAAAATAGAAATCAACATTTTCAAAAAGGTTTAAAAATAGAAATCAACATTTTCAAAATGGTTTAAAACTAGAAATTGACATTTTAAAAAAGGTCTAAATCTAGGATTCAGCAGTTTAAAAAATGTGTAAAACTAGAAATCAGCATTTTAAAGAAGGTGTAAAACTAGAAATCACATTTTAAAAAAGGTTTAAAACACGATTAACATTTTCCAAAAAGGTGTAAAACTAGATAAATTGATATTCCGAAAAGGCTAAAAGGATGTATTAACAGTATTAACCGGGTTTCCTAGAAATCGACAGAGGAAGTAGTACTAGTAGGATGATTTGGTGATTTAAAAATAGACGGTTTGATCCTTTTGATTGAGTGCTTGACCCTTTTAGAGTGGGTGCATATTAATATTAATAGGTGATGGGGCTGGGAGATAGAGGGTTTGCATGGGAATGGCGTAATAATGGGAAATTGTGGATGTCTCTTCGTAAATTCGTAATGAGGCTGTAAAAAATGTAATGATCTGACAAGAATGAGTGTCTGACTGAGAGACGGATGGTGGGAGTGAGTTATTGTTGGTTACCAGTTTTTGCAACTTAGTTCTTTATTCCTTGTTATTCTTCCTTCCATCTTCTTCTCCTTCGCTTTTTGTCCTGGCTCATCACATCATCCTCATCTTCATAATATGATCATCCTCAGCATCCCCTGCCCACGTGCACAGCTCGTTTCCCTTCTCGCTCTGGGCCCTTCCAACTATTACGTGATGGGAAAGATTAGACTGCTTTCCGCTCTCAAGGTCCACATTGCCGATGGTTTTCAACTTTTTTTTTGCATGGCAAAAGGTGCAAAAATACGCGCCAGTGCCATTTGGAATTAATAACAATTGATTGGCCTGTCAAGTTTACAAAGAGACCCCACATTTTAACGTCAACACAGCCCTTTTGCCGTAATTTATGGACGGCCCCCTTTTTTTTGGATTTCTCCTGACTCTGCGGATGTTGGGACAAAGAAGAGGGAAAGAAAGGCTGACACGAAAAGACATCTTTAACCTATTCGCAACTGGCAAACCATGGAAAGCATGCTTTACAAAAGTCTTTAATTCTATATAAATCAACTTTTTCAAAAAGGTCAAAACTAGTGAACGGCACTTTTTCAAAAAGGTCAAAACTAGTGAACGACACTTTTTCAAAAAGATCAAAACTAGTAAACAACAATTTTTCAAAAAGGTCAAAACTAGTAAACAACACTTTTTCAAAAAGGTCAAAACTAGTAAATAACACTTTTTCAAAAC
>JAQFZC010005264.1:0-14461 GCA_034695205.1 Dicyrtoma fusca | reverse complement strand
TTTATTTTTATTTTTACGTGCTGGTTGCTGACGGTCCCTATTTGTAAACCCAGGGACGCTTTAGTATCTAAAAATAAATAAACAAGAAATATACATAGGTAGGTACTTGTTTTGAAAACTGCTATAATTAGGATGCTTATGGTGAACTTTACCTTGCTTTCTTTTTCTGTTTCCTATGTTTGTTATTAAAGCTAATGTTCCTCTCCATTCCAGGTTCCAGGGAGGAACACTCGTACTTAAAAGGTCCAAGGTTAGCTAATAATTCGAAACGGGAAGGCAGAATCACCTGCGTGGCAACGCCATGGCAATGCCAGAACAAATACTAACAAATCCGTTATTTGTCGGTACCCACATCGGTACCTAGGTCCTGTTATCTAATTGTAATAACATTGTGATCTATTAAAAACTTCGTCATTTTTCTCTGTTCTCTAGCACCTGCAGCCTTTAGCAGAACACGCGACCTTGGCGATTGATAGCTTTTCCCGCAACTGAATAATGGGTTGAATAACGAAGGTAATTCAGACTGTTAAATAGTAATAAGTCCTGGACACTACTGGAACTGGAATAAGACACCTATATATATATCCATTGACTTTCGATTTCCAATAATATTAATACTGATCTCAGGTGTTCACTGTAGTTGAAACCACAGGTTGTTTACATCAGGGATAAAATAAACACTGTCTTTATGTAACTAAGAAATAATGCCACGATGCAGTTTCAGAACAGGATTATGCTCTTCAAGGCTCCAGGCAATGAAATGAATTGTTCAGTGGAAAACAGCGTCCTTCAAGTGTCATCATCATTCATAAGACGTTTGCCACCCTTTTCCCATAAATGTGAGTATCGATATTTACATACCTAATGTGTTTACTTGCTTTGTACATAGTTAGTTCTTCTATTAGTTTTTATTGTAATAGAATCGGTTTTTGATAAAAATGGGATATATGTAACATAATAACTGAGGCCTGAGAATTGTGCAGAGCACACAAGATCAACCAGTCTTGTTTATCTGGGTCAGGATATTTAATTGCCACATGTTTTTCTCCGCACTTTCCCTTTTACAGGTACAAACAACTCAATAGGATACCACTACACATACTCTCCTCATCCCGTCTGTCATCTCCGCATCCCCATATACATGCGGCCAACAGTAATACCAGCCGTTTAAAGTCATTCGAATACATAACGAACGAGGGATGCTGACAGCACCAACATTTTTCGTCCTATTAAGTTTGCAGGTACTGATTGTGATTGTGAATAATACATCATCCACCAGCACAATATCACGTTATTCCAATTACAGATAGCTTCAAGGAATCCTAAGTTGTATGTGTATACTTTGTATTCCGTGGCTTTGCTGAACAAGTTAAGTTAAATATCTCAACCATCAATCAGTTGCGTTTAATTTTTACACCACGTTTTGGTTTTGGTTTGGTTTTATGATTTTATATAACCGGACTTCCTTTCCCTCAAGCAGTACCTCCTCTTTTGGATCATTATGTAGCAAACCCAAAACAATTCGTGAATTTGATATGTACATACTAATTGTGTAGAAAAACCGACAGAATTGATAGCACACAACAGTAAAAACTTTCATGTACAAATTGTAATATAATTACGATTATGTCAAATTCATAAAAATATTATATTGCAAGTAGTATGATACATTTTCGAAGATCGGCTTGCTTGGGCTTGTGTGTAATATATTTGTATACCTCGATATACATTAATGAAGGCTGAATGGTGAATGCCAGTTAGTTGTTCACCGTTCTCTTCACTACTTTTTACTATTTACTTTTTTTTTTGCTTGAAATCAACAGCTTCTGAAAGTTGGTTGTTGGTTTCTCTTCATAGCAAAAAAGTATTCTGCAGTTTATTTTGTTTTTTTTTCGTTCCTGATTATTAAACATTGCGGTGCACTTGATAATACATCATATTTGATGGGTTCACTGATAAGCCAGTAGTTTTAATTGTCTCTACTGTACCATACTGCCATACTCTCAATCGTAATATAATATATAATGTCTTATCATATCTGTTGAGGGGATGGGAATATTTCTGTGGTATCAAAATTACAATTATTGAATAACGTTAAGGTAGGCTAGGTATATAACGTTTCTAGCGAGATCAGTAGCTCAAATTATGATTTTAATATTCATGATTCATCAATAAACAAAGCCTTTTTAGTTTAATAATGCAAATATGATAAATATCATATTTGCATTATTTATTCAGCAGCAGTAGACAACTTGAAGAGTTGAAGATTGTATAGAATGTCTGTAAGGCAGTAATTTAATTCTATTATGTACGTGTTCCAATTCTCTAGTTTGTCTAAAAGTGCTCCTGAATACATGTTTGCATTTTCAAACTAACGTTGTCTGTATGTTCAGTGTTCTGTTACTTCCTCTGAGATTGATACGGGACGGTACAGTCACAATCCTAAGGTTAGTTGTATGATTACAGTTGGATGTGAGATTGCTTTATAAATATGTTACAGATTTATATATTGAGTGCAAAATTATGCTTATTTTAAGTGAGTAATAACAGATGTTTCCATGCTTCCATCTTAATTGCTTTATAGTCGCAGTTTCCGGTTTCACCGGTTTCTTTAATTTTAAAATTTATTACATGTACAAATTATTACATTTGTTTTAGGTCAGTAGCAATCTCCCAGTCCTCCCAGTGGCCTCACTTCTAGTCGCACTTATGTAGAGCAGGTAATAATTATTATGTATGCACCTAACTTAGGTATGTATTTAATTTACTGCGTAGCTCAATAATTACAGGAGATGTATGTAGTTACCTAACTACATACATGCTTTTGCAGCCCAAAACTTTTTTATTGCTTGGATTTTGATTCAATGACAGACGAATGTGAATGAAAGCACGATGCATTAAAGTGATTTAAATCTTTTTGATTGCCATCATTTTATTTTCTACTTGTAATCGTCCTGCTGCACTGCTTCTCTTTTCTTTACTCTGCCAGAGAAAGAGAAGATTTTGTTGAAGCTTGGCGAATATTTAAACGTTCTTTGATGCTTCAGTCATTCATAAAATGAGATATAAAGTCTAAATTGTGCCTTATTACACCTGTGCCTCATCGCTTTGTAAAAATTTACTTTATTCTTTGTCAGTTGGTAGTTAAGCTCCAATTTGGATGAAATGAAAGTAAAAAGCTATACGTAGGTGTGGGTACCTACATTCAGATGTATTGGTATTTAGTAGTTTAACGTAACGCTGTCTGACCGAAGACACAACTAATATTCTGTAGTATACATAGCTTGCTGTTGTTTTTGTCGTGGGGATGTAAACAACCCTTCTACGGTGAAGTAAAGGCCGTCACAAATTGAAAACAATATTATTAGGTAATTCATTCATTCTGTTGATAACTATACAGTATCTTTTTTAATTGGACACGTATTTAATCTTCAGCCTATTTTGAATTTTGTTTTGCAAATTGAAAGTTATGCTTTTTGTTCATATACACTAATAAGCTTACTAGTTAGTTAAGGGCCAATAGTTCAGTCCATCCATTTTACAATAATTTTAAAAACTGAAAAGCTGCACACTGCACTGCACTGCACTGCAAGGTTGCATCATAAGTAAAAGCTCGTTTCAATTATTATTTAATAATCATTATTTGATATTTTTTACTCACAAATAGTAAAGCAGGTTTTTTATGTATTGCACCTCTATACTTAAAGTGTGAGTGTCGCAGGGCAAAAGTATCAAAATATTTATATTTTTAATCGTTGCAACATTACCAATTACCTATCATAATTTTCTATAATTAAATAATTGTTGTTGCTAAAACGGGTTTCTTTTTGCCTCGTTTTTTTCCCAACAAAACTTGCTTAGTACTGTTTACTATGTATTTATCATACTTGCTTAGAAGATTTTTACCAAACTGCACTTAGAATGACGTCAATGGCAGATTGACCGACGGCTTTAGACAGTTTTAAACAAACAACAGACCTTTTCAGCTGCGGAGTTGCATTTAATCACGTGGAAGCACTGCACTACGAGTACATGCTATTGCGTGAATATATGTACTTTCGCGTAAGGGCTTAATGGAAAAATTAGCATGGTAGAAAAACAAGCAAATTGATTTAGAATAAAAATAAAATAATATTGCTTTAAGGATTGAAGGGAGAGTTGTAAGTCAGTGCGTGGTATGCACATTTGAACAAAATGTGTCCAATTATCATCATTTCATCACTGGCCACCTTGACACTGTCCTCTCCCCGTACATCGAACTTCGATAATAAAAATGAACGAAAAGCACACTCACAGCATGCACATAAACGATTATTTTCGAGACTGCGAAATGTCCACTCAACTTTATGTATTTTCAACGAGTAACGAGTTTAAATTATCGGAATTTCTGCAAAATACTAATCGCAAAGAAGTTAGGGAATGCGTTTGCTTGAACATGCCTTGTGAAGCATCAAACCAAATCGTAAATCGTAGGTAAAGCTCTAACAAAGTAATAAAGTATGTGGTGCCAGCACCTGGCTGCCATTCAGAGTGGAACCCTCGTCAACAACAAATTACACAATAAAAACAGGTATCTCTATACATACACACCTAACCTAAACTACCTATACCTATATCTACTATACTTAGGTATATACCTTATACCCATTCAGTATTCATTCGTTAATAGCATTAACATTCACGGGCAGGCCTTTTTGGGGACATGCAGAAATTCTTGATCATGTCTTTTACACCATTCACATTCGGCAGTCATACCCATTTCTTTGCTTCTTTTTGTTTTTGTTTACGCTTAAATCCTCAAATTACTATATTATATTTGTTACATCACACTTGCAGCCAGCACTTGGTGATGAATGTTCTCAAAACGGGACAAAGACAGTTTCTTGCTAGATGCCCACACGACAAAGTCAAGTGTATGTGTCCAATTCTGCATGCACAGAGCAACTCGATCACAAAGCCGTACATGTGCCACATTAATTAATGTGACAGGCCTTTCTCATTCGTACTACTGTATCTACATAGGTAATAATATTAAAATAATATATTTGTGGGGCAAGTTGGCAGTTGGCTGGGACGAGTACGGGCATGTATTCTCTTTTAGAGCACCCTTGGATTATGTAATTGATAAGTGTTCGTAACATTAACATTAACATTGGTTAGCTGATCCATGCTGTTTATTTTACTTTTTGTTTTGCAATAATGCAAAGAGTGCCAGGAGTGCAGCGTTGAAGGTAGGTAAGTTCTATTTACACGCAATTATTATACATGCACCGCCACAGAGTCACAGTGAGTGCGTTCATCAAAACAACATCCAGTTTTTAGAAGCCAATTAAACGAGATTCAGCTTTTTTTTCTACAAATAATTAAGCAGCTTCTATCCAACTATGTACATATATACGCCTATTCAGGTATACCTAGGTATATAGTATTTTAATCTTCAAAAGTACGTATTAGATCCCAAACTTGATTTTAGTCAGCCCCTACATTTTGCGTCTACAATTTACGTGTATGTAGGTAATTAAATATCGACAACTTTTCTCAAAAAGTCTAATTTTTTCTAGTTCCTTTCCTCTATCTGTGGTCCCGTCTGTGGAAGAACAAGGCGTAGAATATCTGTGTGTTTTATGCTAGCTTGTATAATTGGACAGACTGACCATGGGAAGCATGAGACTTGGACAAATATTTTAATAGTTATATATTGTTGGTATAGTTGTTCTGATCTGTATCTGTACTCACGTTATTGTTAGAGAGGTGGGCTGCTACTACGAGTCTACATATACTGAAACGTGTATAATAATAATAACAATAATACTTGTTGCACTCGCTTCAGTGCTGGCATGGTAAATATAAATGTTTTAAAATGCAACAGGTAATAAGTAGGTAAATGGTATCGTATGGGGGAACGAGTGACTATATACATTTACTTACAAGGCTGAATGCCTCAACATTTTCTTATTATTACGTTTACTTTGATGGCATGGCATATGGCATGGGATGACTGTGCTTCAGAGATTCTAGTAATAGTGGGAATTGGGAAGAAATCTATGGGTACCTACCTACGGTACATCAGAGATTGTAAATGACCTGAGTGTTGTGTGCTATGCTCATGTTCTAGAGACGGAGAATTAATGGACAGCTGAGCCAGAATTGTCTGAGTGAGTGCAGTTTGTAAATTATTGTGAGACACGTTGTTTGATGGGAGAGGAATTATTGGCTTGACCAGAAAAGTTTTTGATTTGAAATACAGTGGATAAAGTCTCCCAGCTTCCAGTCCTCATCATTGACTCCAACTGACAACTCCTCGTCATCGTCAGTCTCGTCTCGTCCGTCTCATTTTGTCCCGTCCCAAGATATATACTGCAGATTGAAATTCTAGCCCGACCAGATCACCATCACCATCCTCACAGGACTGCTAGTCCCACTAGTGCAAAATACTACGCTTCGAGATCACGAGGGGAAAAACAGGACGTCGAAGATTCAATATACAACTATCACAATTGAGTATTAGAGATTAAAAGTGCTGTGAATGTATACAACTGCTATACAAGGGATAAAAGGAAGGAAAAAAAGTTTAAAATCGTAGGAAAAAACTTGATGTGCAAGTTTTTGAAGTTTCCTTTGGGAACAGATTTGCGCCTTCTTCTACTCCCAACGAATTTCTAATTATCTGGTGTACGGTGTCTGTCTGTCTGTCTATAGCAGAGTTATACATGCAGTCCTCATCCTGTGCATGCAGTTTGATTGAGATTTGATGTAAACAATTTTTTATATCGGCACTTTTACTTTTATTGAGCATTGAGAGATTGACCACTCACTACATTATTAAATGGTTGAACGATGAAGGCGTGAGGGGGAAGATTATTGAAATCATTGTATTTTCAGTTGGCCTTTTCCGGCATCCTCATCTCTCTCTCTCTCTCTCTCACTATAAATATATTATTAGAACTCAGTCCAAAGTTGTAACGTGCGTCGAGTAGACTTATTGTGTTTCTAATTCTGATTCCAAGTCAATTAAGTTTTTCGACCATGCCGCAAATTTCGAGTCTCTTCGATAATGCTCAAGAATATTCACTGGTGCAGGGACGTGTAAAAGGTAAGAAAAATTAATTATTTCTTACGTGTCATTCTGGTAATATATGTGTACGTGGCTCCAAACTGTTGTGTTTAATAGGCCGCATATATATTATTTAGCTTGTTGGAGTTGTCAGTCATCTGCAGGGATGAAATTGAAACTTTCACAATTTATTCAATTATCACATTACAATAAACAGCAGGTTTACAGGTTTTTTAAGTTGAGGCATCCCTTCCTCATTGACCATTGATATGGACGCCAGTGGAATGAATAATTTTATATTAAACTCTGTACATTTACATAATGAATGTTATGCTGTTCGTCTCAATTAAGTAAATATTGTGAAATCAGGAATAATTAAGTAATTTTTGTTGGACTCATTAATGCAGGGACATTTCCAGAATGGCTTGAAGGAGTATTTATTCGGAACGGGCCGGGACTCTTTGATATTGACAATGGCAATTACTCCGTCAATCACTTCTTTGATGGATTTGCAATGGTGTCCAAATTTGAGATTAAAAGTGGGAAGGTAGGCGATATTTACATAGTAAAATAATATACTACCTACCTATATTATTGAAGAAATTGTTAGATTTACAAATTGCTTCAATACAGGTAATTATATTAATCCCCTGACATAATTGCCCTGGGATATTTTAGGTAACATTCCAGCAGAGAATCTTAGAGACGGAAGCCTACAAGAAGTCACTGATTGCCAAGCGTAACGTGTTTGCAGAATTTGGAACTAAAGCACACCCGGACCCAACAAAAAACATCATTTTTAAAGCCATCACAAAATTGGTGTGAACTAGTTCAATTAACTATAAAAACTAATAATATAATAATCGCAATCAAAGTGCATTTTGTACCGTTTTTATACAGCCATTATTAACGTTAGATAGAGTGTATACATGCTACTGCATTAGTTAATGCTATCAAATAATTACTGACATAATCTTTCTTACAGGTGCCTATTGAACTAACAGACAATACGGTGGGAAATACTTATGTGATTGAAGGTGAAGTTTTTGCGGCTTATGAGAGTTGTTTCATACATAACGTTGACATCGATAACCTTCTTCGAAAGGAAAGAGTAAGTGTTTTTCTTTTTTTCCTTTCTTATTTCCTTGAATTATTTCCATCTCATCCCAGTTCCCATCATTTAATTCTATTTATGCATTTATACTCTATTTTAAATCTTTTACCCTGCTGCTACAGACACAAGCGTGTAAGCACGAAGTATGTCCCTGTTATTTGTACCAGAATCTTAACTTGGTACACGGAGTTCAGGGTTAACTTAAACTACCTACGTTAAGTTGAACGATTTTGAAAACAAAAATTTGCTCAAACTTTTTATAGAGTGCAGTGCTACATAATTAATTTGCCATTTAAAATTCTCATCCTCCCATCATGCATCAGTAAAAGGATTTAAAAAAAGTACCCTTATTTTCCAATGACTTTAAATGGCTTTTAAAGTGTGAGAGTGAAATTATCCGGGTTTGATCATTTTTTGATTGGGCTGGAAGAGTTTTTTATGAGGGAATGGAAGGTATAATAATACAATAAGCAATAAATGAGTGTAGGTATGTACTTGACACGGTTAAAGATGAAGATTAGAATTGAGAGTCAGAGTAAGTGCTTACGTTAATGTGCTATTCCGTGAGAATCAAATGTTTATTATGTCGTTACTGATTCACTTTTCAAGACAAATAAACATTATCAGAAGTTAGACAATCAAAATTAGGTAGGCATTTGTTAGCGTCAGTTGTTATTATTTGCTTTTTTCTACCTCACTTGCTGAACCAGATGAGTTATGGGGCAAATAAGACATGCATTTTCTCAAGCAGGGACCGCTTTCAATGTTACGACGCACGCAAGCTATTAAACTGACTGCTGATTACTCACTCAAAGTATGACTCGTAAATTGTTGATCTCATTAAGAAAACATGTGTCGTAGCTCATAAATCAATTTTGTATCAGAGCATCTGAAAGAAAAACAACTATTTTTAACAAAAATGCAAGCTTCTCTCCATTATACTTGCTCAAATATATCCATGTACATAGGTACTTACGTATCGTATTAGGCTGTAGAACTTAGAATGATAATTTACAAGTTATGCAATACGAAATCAACTTATCAATTAGGACATTCGACATTCTAGTAAATTAGTGGGACTTATTACCATTAGAAATTATTATCAGCTTGTGTTTCGCGGTGTCTTTTCATTTGTGATACTGATAATCTATAGGGGTTTTTCTTGTTTAAATATTATTTTGATAATCGTAATTTTGTGTTAAACAAAAACAGTACTAGTATTTCTTCTGAGATAGAACAAACAATTTTGAGAACTAAGAATAGAAGCAAAACAATGTTGTGTTCTTGTGTTGTGAGTAAAATGGTTTTTAATAATTCGATGTTTTGTTATTTAAAATAGTATAAAGCATTCAAGGCATACTTGGAAATATGCTTCCTTAAGTACCCGCACCCTATGTTTATATTCTAGTTTGTCTAAAATTCAGGAAACGTTTTGCATTCTTGGTCTATAAATAGATAAAGCTGCCAGTGAATTACACTGCTCGTTAGTTACCGAACGTAAATGTCTGTCCATGAATAAATTGATGAAAGGTGTGAAGTGATTAGGGGTATATAACTTATGTCATTTAAAATGAATTTGATTGTAATGGGCAGTTTGACTTCATGGCATCTGTGGGAACGATGATGATGTGTTGCCATCCCCTCACTGACTCAGACGGAGTTACATGGAACATTGGAGCCTCGATTATGTCTGGCTGCAAGTACCACGTCGTCAGAATCCCACCTTCAAGGAATGGAAAAGCATCTGATGGTAATAGCAATAGCTAAAATAACTACACGTGATAATTCTATAAATGTAATTAACTCGATTTATCGAGACAAAAGAGGAAAGTTGTTTCACTATTAGCGGTCATATCCTCCGTGTCCGTGAATAAATTAACATTATCATCTTTTTTTTTAACTATAATTAGAAATTAATGCGTCATAGAATGAATGAAAATAGAAATCCACTTTTACCTCCGTGAATGGTTAGCTTTAGCGTGACAACGTGTGGAGCACTACGATTTATACTTCTTGCTAGTTAGTCGTCTTTGTTTGATAATTTATTTGCTTCTCTTGTTCTTGCGCAGCCTTGAAACACGCTAAAGTCTTTGCAACTCTCTCATCATCATGGAAAACATGTGTGTCGTACTTCCATAGCTTCGCAATGACAAAAAATTACATTATTTTCATGGAGCAGCCGATGGTGATCAACTGTGTTAAGCTTGCTCAAATGGGAATCAAAGGGAAATCACTGCGTGACTCTTTCGAGTGGATCCCCACGGAAAAAGTTGGTTCTTTGTTTTTTTTTGCATTTTAATTTATTCTCAATTAAAATACGATGAGCAATGTCGCAGAGAGCAGTAAATTAACATAATTGATGTATTAATGCATTAACAGAATCGACTGTATATTCTGGAGAAATCATCCGGACACTTTTTAAAGACTAAATATAGAACTGAGGATGCCTACTTTTCATTCCATTTTGGTAACGCTTATGAAGTTGATGATCAGGTGATTACAGGATACGAGAGATACTTAATCATGAGACAAACTTGAACTAGTTGTTACTGATATTAATATTATTTGAGAAGTAATCAGGTTTAAACTTGAGTGTGGGTTTAAAATTTGAGCTTTAATTGTGTTGAACCAGATCGTGCTGGATATGATAACCTACCCCAGCCCTTTGATTTTTGATAAGTTCAACTTGGCTAAGCTTCGCAAGAACGTTTTTGTCCATGATGATCCGGCTCAACTTCATCGTTTTGTCCTCCCCATCACGACTGATCACAAAGTAAGTTCTTACCTTGTTTTTCACATCTCATATATTTCGTGTATAACTACCATTACGTAATTTAGAGCTGGGCTTAAGACTATCTGGCAATCGATGCATTATATTGCTGGTTAAGATGCAAAGTGACTCGAATCCATGAAGTCTGAAAAGGGGCACAAATGTTCCAGTTTTTCTTAACATTGGTATTGAAATAATACTAGCACTTTAATATTATGTTACAAATAATTTTGTCACTGTTTAAAAACATGCACAATCTTGATTTTTACCTTTTGAAACATACAAAACCTCGAGTTACTCGATTTTCAAACTTTTTGATCAGCTTCCAGTGTCTACATATCTACGCAGGCGTTACAAAATGGGAAAATACAGGATCCTTTTCACATTTTAAGGATACGCCTCACTTTGCATCGTAGAACATTCGCTTCCGCGAGACTTTGCGTTTAAACAAAATTGGATAAGCGGCATTTTGTTTTTTCATGATCACTGATTAACAACTGTTGTAATTCATGCCTTCTTAGATGCTCCCTGAGGACGAGAATTTAGTAAAAGTTAATGGAATTAACGCCAGCTCCACGAGAATAAAGGACACCATTGTGCTCATCCCACAGCCCGTTGCCCCACCAGGAATGGAGTTCCCAACATTTAACCGACGTTATTCCTCAAAACAATATCGGTTCCTTTATGCCACTGGAAGTTATGATGAAGGATTTCACAAAAACTCTGTAATTATCTTTTTCCCATCAGTAAAGAAAACTAGATTTCCTAATCTACGTCGAAATATAATGTTATATTCATACACAAAAATGTCAGTAGTTACTGAATTGAACTGGTTTTATTTACTTAGATTTGCAAGGTGGATCTGGATTCTGGTGAATTGGTACAGCATCGTAGTAATCGTGAAGACGAATTTTTCGGTGAGCCAGTTTTTATTCCAAAAACTGAGAGAGGTTCCAAGGAAGATGATGGTCTCGTCCTTGCAACAGTCAGTTGTGGAGACACTACCAGACCTGACTATTTAATTTTACTGGATGGTGAGACTTTTAAAGAAGTGGGACGAGCAGAATTTGACGCCAAGTTTTTACAGACACTTCATGGAACATTCCTCTGTTCTCATAAATGAGAACAAAATAATTACATTTAAGTAGGATTTAAATCTATGATAAATACACACGAGCTGGCAGGAAGCACACCTGTTTATTGTAAATAATCATCACATTCTTCCTTATATATCTATCTGCTGTGAACTTTACGTACATTTATACTTAATTATACCCCCACAAAATACATGTACATTTACTGATATTACGTAATCATTATTAAGTACTTAATATAATAATTATACCTTCTTTTAAGAAAATACAAAATAGTACTTACATCGTACAAATAAAACTAAAATGCTTACTACTACTACTACTACGAACTATATAAACTAATGGATATTGAACTAATTTTATTCTCATTTTCATCCCTCATACAAAACCTAGCCTGCAATCATTATTTTTTAAAAAAAATACAAAATCCGGCAAAAAAGGATTTTTAACTGAAACTTCTTTGCCGATTTCTGTAAAAAAAAGTATTGTCTATAGTTTCAAGAGTTTAAAAGCTCACTTAAAGTAACTTTAAGTCCGTAGTACACCGGGTGTTCTGAAGTTAATAGTGAACCGCAGGCGGGGGGAGGGTTGCATTAATTTATTACAGTATGGTATGAACATTAATGAACAAACTATCAACTAGTCACTAATGCAACTACAGTAAAATCGGTAATACTACACCCGTCAAAATAGCACACCCTCCCCTAAAATGATACACCCCCCCCCCCCGAACTAGTACACCCCCCCCCCGAACTAGTACACCCCCCCCCCGAACTAGTACACCCCCTAAAAACATAGTGTTGGTCATATCAAACCCCGCAGTTAGTGTGTTGTAGCCTGTTGATCATTGATGGCAATGATCCCGTGCATTGTTGCAGACCAGCGTACTAATTAACTAAATTCGGACCCTGACCCCCAAGTAGGTACATTGCAATTAGAGACTAGAGACACCCGTGTGCTAATAGAGACCCCCGTAGTATTATAGTAATGCTGTACTTGTCCGTATTTATGCATTTGACTACTATGATTACACTACTTTTGAGGATGCTGTAATTAAGTAGGTACGCGTACTAGTAATCAATTCATTTATGTTATTTATACGCTATTTTCTTTTTAATTGCCTGTCTGCTGCGTTCTTGCCCACAACAACGACATAAATATTATTCTAAAAAAATTGAATAAAACATGCTCCAACGAACGGAGTGACAACTTTGTTAAAAATAAATTCATTGTAAGTTCCAAAGGGAACGTAAACGTAGATTATTATTTATTTTATTCTAGAAAAATCAATAAAGATAACAGAACAACAACAATGACATTACATAACTATTGAATAATGTTTAATAACACAGGAAGAATGTACCTACATAAAAGGTTCTTAGTTCTAGTAATTCCAGTAGTGAGTGACAATGCAATGCAGCAGTACCAAAACCCAAAACTACTAGATCAGAAAGAAGCTTCCATCCAGTTCCAGTTATTCCTGTAACTAATAATAATATGCAAGAACAATACCTCAAAGCTTAGCTCGCCCTGCGCTTTTATTGTTTACAAGCCTACCATCATTGAGCATCTTAGGGAAAAAGAAGTCTGCTCAAAAAGATCTCAAGAAGTCAATTTATTTAGAATTAGAAACGACTATATTTTTTGAATATATTACGCAAAACTTTAACGGTTGAATTACCTTACTGATTATTAACTTTTGCAATTCCGATTCGCATCGTGCATTGTTCAACGTAAGTAGTGATTCCATGTAGTGCTGGTGACAACTGAAACTGAAATTGATACGTTACGGGGCAGTAAAGTGAAGTGCCTAAGTAACTAATAAATTAATTATATAATAGTAACACCAGTAGCACCAGTATTAAGAACTCGAACGGCAAACTCAACCATGTTTTTAGCCAGCGCTGGACGAATTTATTCGGTAATAATTTAATGTTGAATTATTTTCACTACCCCCTACCATGTCCAAATGCAAATTGGTTCTAAATAGAGAAAACCTAATAATAATATTTTGGATAAAGCGAAAGTCAAAACAAGAGGAGTTTACCCGCTATATGTATGACACTGGAACAATCGATGTGCTCAAATCAGCCCTCATATGTCTCTACGAAATCCCAGTGAAGCCAACAAACATCCAAGAATACTTGGCAGAATATCTGGAAAATGGCGCTGTTGACATTGTCGAAATTTCCAAACTTAGAGCAGAACTTTGTTTTAAAAAATCTGAGGTTTGTGTTACACACATATACAAGTCTGATAGCGACAAATATTGGCCTCATTTTATTTAATACACCAATTAAGTACACACAAATATGTATTACACTCGTTTCACGAAAGGCTCAAGAGATGAGACAGAAGCATGAAATGTTGGACAAAAAAATATTCGAGATGGAACGACGGATGCAGATGAACGGAACGTGTACAGATAC
>JAQFZC010005263.1:0-14465 GCA_034695205.1 Dicyrtoma fusca | reverse complement strand
AAAAGTTAGGTTTACACTAATTTCTGTACACTTAAACACTGAAAATACTTCCGGTGACCCGCGTACTATTAGAGACCTGCGTATTATTGGAGACCCGCGCATTATTCCATTCAGGCCCTCGGGCCCCCGCGTACAATTAGAGACCCGCGTAGTAAAAGAGGATTTACGGTAGGTACTTACTTCGATGTATCAGCTAAAAACCGAACCGAAACTATGGACTACCGCAGATCTCGATGCGATGCCAATGAGCTGACTAACTGTAAGAACTTCGTAATAAGACCAACAACAAAATTAGGAAAAAAGGACCCCGACAAAAAATCCGTATAAAACCGGTTGGTTGGTTCGTTGGTCGGTCAACGGCACCGGTACCGGTTGACGGTAGGCACAAAAACTTTTGAAACAACACTACTGTCTGTGTATAATTACGTTATGTAGCTACTTTACTTCAAAGGGAGTCGAAACTCTGTATTCATTGCATTCTAATCTAATTTTAAATCCCATCTCAGTCACAATCTCATTTCTGGATCAAATCTACAATCTAAAATCTAGGTCAGTCACTAAAACACTACCAACAACTACAAGACTACTAGCTACACAGCACACACACACCCACCAAATACATACAACATAAAAAAACACAAAGAAATCAAGAAAGTAAAGTAAAATAAAAAAAACAACAACAAAGAAAACACGAGCAAAGCCAAAAAAGGACAAAGGGCCTTTTAACAACCAACAACAGAAAGCAAAACTTTTAATTACAAAAAACAAAACATAAACGACAAAAAGTTATAAAAACAGGTCCAAGCATCCATCCAGTCAACAGTTACCAGTCACCAGTTGACCGTAAAGTTTTGTATTTCATATTTGAATTCAAAGAGCAAACAAACATTCAACATTTTGCCTGTCACCTGTCAACTGATGGTTCACAGTTGGCAGTTGACGGTACCAAAAGTGTGTAAGATCAAACTTGAACATAATAAAGTACCGATTAACCTATGACCTAGGTTAACCCGAATTCTAAGAATTTAACAAGTTGATTAGTATTGTTGATTGTTAGTTTATTCAATTTGATTCATACAAAATTAATTAATTAATATCATGTGACCTTTCAACTACAGTGACTAACAAAGCAAAACAGTTGTGATTTATTTCAATTTTACCTTGCAATTAATTATTTTCTAATGAAATTCGGACAAACTGTGTAGTCAGTAAACGAGTAAGAACAAAAACTAAATCAAAAGGGTAAATGTACATAATTACATAAATAAAGTAGCAAGACAGGCAAGGAAGTACAAAATTGTTCTATCTGCACTGTCCCATAAATTACGAAGGGGCTGCTCATAAATTACGTAGGCGAATATTTAAAAAAATAATTACCATACCAATTTGTTATTTATTAATCGTCTGCATACAAATTACTCTGTTTTGTATACTTTTTTTCCCTTTAACCTATTCGCAACTGGCAAACCATGGAAAAAATGCTTTACAAAATTTTTCAATTCTATAAATTGACTATTTCAAAACGGTCAAAACTAGTAAATAACACTTTTTCAATACGGTCAAAACTAGTAAATACCACTTTTTCAAAACGGCCAAAACTAGTAAAAACACTTTCAAAACGGTCAAAACTAGTAAATAACACCTTTCAAAACGGTCAAAACTAGTAAATACCACTTTTTCAAAACGGTCCAAACTTTTAAATACCACGTTTTCAAAACCGTCAAAACTAGTAAAAACACTTTTTCAAAACGGTCAAAACTAGTAAACAGCAGTTTTTTAAGGGTCGATAAACTAGAAATTACCGTTTTGAATTGATCAAAACTAGAAATTTCCTTTTTTCAAAAACATTCAAAACTAAGAATATTACCGTTTCGAAAAGGTTAATCACCAACAATGCAAATTATGAGTTATGACAGTAAATGCTGCTGGAAAAAGAGGGGAAAAAAACTGTAAACGTAATTTATGAAGGGCCCTTTGGCTCATCCAGGATCTGCTCTGCTATCTTTGGATCCTATAATCTTTCGCAACAACAAAAACTGAAACTTGTCCATTAAATCACTTAAATCCTATCATAACTTTAGCTCAACTAAACATTATTTATAAACTTATAGTTAGTTTATAGTTTCTTGTTCATAATGCAGTGCAGTGTGAGGCCATGGCTGTACTGACTGGAATAGTTCAAAAAATAATAATAAATGACATAATAAATGTGCTTCGGTCATGGATCATGGCTTTGCCATTTATAAACACCCACGCATATACTCCCAATGTGTCCCAGTTATATTGCTGTCTCCATGAAAAAGTTCCTCCAGTCCAGAGATACTCCTTAAAGTGTTTAGTATCACATTTAGTTTTAGTTTTCGTGTTTTTTTTCCAGAATCTACATTGAAAGATTGGATACATTGCAGATCGTAGTAAAAGATGCAAAATGAGGCATCTGATGAATGAATGAAGAATAAGCATCGCACACCCAATAATAAATGTCATAAAAAACGGGAAAGAGTTTGCCCTGTCATTTAGCAATTTAGCAGTTGGCATTGGCAGTAGAGACATTTTAGGATTAAAAAAGAGTCCAAGTTCAAGTGCTCCACACTGCAATGCATTGTAAAACTGGGACTGTTTTTAGAACAAAAACTGAAAAAAACTGATTTTTTTAAAACATTTCAGAAGGGTTACCGTTTCTAAAGTGCAAAATCCACACTCAATAGTTTCGTTGAGCCTTTTGGAGACAGCAATAATACCAAGTTGGGCACGTTTTTGAACATGTACATTTTTAGTTTTGAGCTTTTTGAATTTGTTAGATTCTAGTTTTGACCTTCTTGAAAGCTTTAGTTTTTAGTTTTGACCTTTTTGAAATTGGTAGCTTCTAGCTTTGAGCTTTTTGAAAGCGTTAGTTTCTAGTTTTGACCTTTTTGAAATTGTTAGTTTCTAGTTTTGACCTTTTTGAAAGCGTTAGTTTCTAGTTTTGACCTTTTTGAAAGTGTTACTTACTAGTTTTGACCTTTTTGAAAGTGTTAGTTACTAGTTTTGACCTTTTTGAAAGTGTTAGTTTCTAGTTTTGGCCTTTTTGAAAGTGTTAGTTCCTAGTTTTGACCTTTTTTAGTGTTAGTTTCTAGTTTTGCCCTTTTTTAAAATGTTCAATTTCAATTTTGACCTTTTTGGAAACACTGGTGTCTAGTTTTGACCTTAATGAAAGTGTTGGTCTTTTGATGTGACCTCTTTGAAACTGTTAATTTGTACTGTAAGTACTCAACAATTTTCCTGATTTGCCAAATCCCAATCGATTACAAACAATACAATTTAAGTTTTCCATTAACAGCAAAAGAGTAATTTTGATACTTTTACTGGATTAAAGTTTTAAAATCGAAATTATTGCCAGTGTTCAGTTAAAACGTAAACTTAAAATAGTCTCTGGATCTCCGGACATGTGTACAGATGTTCGTGAAAACTCCTTAAATCTTTATCTCATTGGGCTCTGGCTTCTGGCTCCGCATCTGCATATCTGCACGCCTCGTCTCAAGTGTCGTGTCGCGTTGGGGATGCGGGAGCTGGAGAGACGAGGAATGTGTAGAGATTTTATTTTAAACTCAATCCTGACTAAAGACTTGGTGCAGAGAGTGCTTAAAGGGCAGAAGGAACTCCGACTAAAGACTCGCAGGGATTAATGCGGGAGATGAAAGATGGACTCACATTAGGTGTATCTGTCTGTCTGCACGTCTGTCCTCAGTAAATCCCAAACTCCTAATTCCTAATCCGTCCCAGCAAAATTAATGCTCGTCTTACACTCTGTCCCAGCCTAGCGTGGAGTCTACGTGTATGTCTCGAGACAGCCAAAGCCAACGCACAGTCACGAAGCTACGTAACTACCGAGCCTGGCTTAAGAAGCAAAAATCAGTTTTTTCTGGAGGAAAAGTTACTTTGTAACCAGTAAGCAAAGGAAAGAAATGCGATGAGAAATATTAGCTCGCATTTATGGGGAGATTGAAAGCGCAATTTTCCATCTAGTTGATTTCAAAAGTGCAAACTGTGCTATTTCCTAAGTGCCCTAGCTACATGTTTTTTGAAAAGGTGCAAAATATCCTGTTTACATACTTCTGAAAATGTTCAAAATGAGGTACTTCTGTGCTTTTGAACAACTGCAGAATGGCATATTAGACTGTTTTTGAAAAGGTGCAAAATGTCATATTTGTATGGTTTCAAAACAGTGCAAAAAGTCATACATATTTGCATGTTTTATAAACAGTGTAAAATGTCATATTTGCATGTTTTCAAAACAGTGCAAAATGTCATATTTGCATGTTTTCAAAACAGATCAAATGTCATATTTGCATGTTTTCAAAACAGTGTAAAGTGCCCTATCTGCATGTTTTTTAAGAGTGCAAAATGTCATATTTACACAATTTTGAAAAGGTGCATAATATCGTTTTTGAAAAAGTTTAAAATGCCATATTTACATGTTTTTTAATTATTGTTTTACAAAACATCGCATGATTTTGAAAAGATGGTAAAAGTTTATTGTAAAGCAAGTTTTCTAAAAGGTGCAAAGAATTCTATCTCCACGTTTTAGAAAAGATGCAACATGCGTTCCTATGATAAACCAATGCATAATAACATGCTTTCAAAAAGATGAAATGTGTTTTATTTGAACTTTTTTTAAAAATATTAACCAAAATTTTCAAAAAGCATTTTCACAAAATGCAAAACAGATAGCAACGCTTACCCCTACCCTTTAAGCCTTGATTTCTATCGTGTACTTACTAGTTTGTTAAAATGGTAGACAGTACATACAAGTTTTTAAATACGGACTGAATACCGAAAGAAAATTTTAACAATTGAACTAGAGACGCCTTGAAAATAGTAAAATACGCTCTTTCACTTCTTAAGCAGCAGACTGCCGGAGTACACACACACACATTGCACTGCATTGCTTTGGGAAAGTACGCGGAGAGGCAGAGACGGGACTTTCGGGGACGCGTGTGTGTCGGGAAGGTTTTGGACTGGGAAGTCATTATTCAATTTGCCAAATGACAAATCCACACTGTCAACTTTATTCGCAAATGTCTGACAAGTTTTCACTTTCCTTTTTACTCTCCTTCCATCCTCCGCCACACCAAAAGACCAAACACTTTGACTTCCATCACCCTTTCACTTTAATCTCAACTCCAACTTCCACGACAGCCAACCAACCAACGAACGAACGAACGAACATCAGAACCTGAGCTAATCTTGACTCATGTGCATGTATGCTCACTCACACCTAATCTGTACAGACTAAACTGAACCGCAAAGCTCCCATTAGTCACAGCCCTCAGGAGTTTTAATTACTTCCACGCATGTTTCTTTCATTTTTTTGCCAGCTCTTTTCGACATACCTAGTTATGTACATATATATTTTAAATCTTCGCGAAAATGGTAATTTCTTTTTTGGAAGGTGTTAATTGCTAACTTTGAATGTTTTTAAAAATGTTGTTTTCTGAATGTCTGTTTTGACCTTTTTGAAAGTGCTAGATGCTAGTTTTGAATGTATTAAAAAATGATGATTTCTTGTATTAAGGGTTTTTGAAAGTGCTAGTTATTATTTTTGAATGTTTTGAAAATAGTGATTTTTAGTTTTGACTTTTTTTGGACTGTAAGTTACTAGTTTTGAGTGTTTTTGAAAAGGCTGATTTCCTGTTTAGAACTTTCTGAAAGTGCTAGTTACTAGTTTTGAGTGTATTTGAAAATGTTGGTTTCTTGTTTTGACCTTTTTGAGGGCGTTAGTTACTAGTTCTGAGTGTTTTTGGAAATGTTGATTTCTAGTATATATAAAGGATATATTGTAAAGCGACAGTCAAAACAGCAAGGATGCAGACAGTCAACAGTGTATCAATTTTTAGATTTAAAATTTGAACGTTTTCGACAACAACAAAATAATTTTAACCAAAAAAGTTCAAATTAAACAAAAATTTTCGGACTGACCAATCCGCAATTTACGGTAGTCACACACACTCTCTCACTCTACTTTTATTAGGACACTCTGTCACCAGCCCGTCTATGTCTGTGTAGTCCTTTTTGTAATAAAATAAGGGAAGTGTAGCGTAACTTTACACCGTGGCCCTTGAACCCGTCATTTCACTCAATGTAGATACCTTTTACTTTCCCTTACTTTACCATTTTAGGCAAATCATAGATAGGCTTAAGTAGCTCATTGTCACCCCAGCCAAACTAGGTACTAGTCAAATACACTAATGTTCCCCTTTCAAAAGTTTAAAAGTGCCTACTATGTACATAGTTTAATAGTACCTTCGCCGACTTCTACGCCTACTTCGTTCCCAAAGAAGAGAGGTTTTAAACAACTAAATAGAATGATAGTAGAACAAATTTTCAAAAATCCAAACGCTGCCTTAAAAATTACCACTAAATTACTACATTAAATAGATAAATCGTCAATTTCTTTAAAAACGACGCTTTAGAAAGGCAAATTTGGAAAAGTTGTTTATTTTGAAAATACCTGGTTTATTCAACAGGCAATTTTCTAAAACATTTTTTCAAAAACAACATTTTTGGAAAAACCTTTTCAAAATTGAAGGATTTCCCACAAACCCACTTTTTAAGCAGTAATTTTCTAAAAAGTATTTTCTAAAACCGACATTTTTGGAAAAACCTTTTCAAAATTCACGGATTTACTCATAAATACATTTTTTAAACTGTAATTTTTTAAAACGTTTTTTTTTTTGTAAAATCGAAATTTTCGGAAAAACCGTTTTAAAATTGGCCGATTTCCCCACAAATTCATTTTTTAAAACGCGCTGTATAAAAACTATGCTTTTGTTTTGCCTAATATATGTGTAAGAGGCCGTCCATAAATGATGTCATGCCCAAATCTCTCTATTTAGGACCCACCGACCCCCTCACCATTCTCTTAACCATTGTGTAAATGGCTATCTTTTAGCATAATAACCATGAATTCCATTTAGACCTACTGACCTTTTTCATGGCATCATTTATGGACGACCCCTAAAGACAGTAGGAGGATCGACTTTCATACGTACAATTAGGGGCTTTTCATAAATTACAATTATTGTAATCAAAGCACGTGTGCTTAAAAAAAAGGGGCAAAACTTTATAATCTAAAGAGTAGGTTTCTGAAAAATTGCGAATAAAAAGCTTAATTTATGCAAAGCCCCTACAACCTACAATATCACTGTCTCTTCAATTCTTGTCGTATGGCCCTTCCATTCCCATTTCCTATATTGAGATTCCGTCCACATAAAACATTGAGAGAGGGAAAAAGTTTTGCTCTTAACTGTTTCTGAATGTTTGAAATTAAATTCATAACGGAAGGATGCACGACTCAAGGCGAACGACGAGGACGGCGACGGCAACAAAGGCTCATCCCATGGCATATATAAGTAGACCACCATAGCACTCACAATGATAGGGAAAGCCAAGGCAAGGCAAGGCAAGGCACGGAGAGACATACTAGGTTCTTATAGGTTCTTATAGGTTCTATTTTTTTATGTATGCCTGAAGAAACTGTGGAGAAAGGAGGATGACGAGAGAAATTCTAAATCTAGAAAATGAAAATGAAAGAAAATCTCCTTCCTCAACAACTTCAACTTTCATAGAAATGTGCAAAATTTAAATCTCTGCTTTCTCTTTTTCTTCTACGGTTCTCAAAATTCCCATTCCCATTACCATTCCCATTCCGAGCATCAAGCATTTCGTAGTGTGTATGTATACACATTATATACTAGTGGGCTGAAGCTATGCACCTATTCGGCCCTTTATAGCAATCTTTTATAGCTTCCCTCCTCATATCTGAGTCTAACGACGAGATAGCTCAGTGTTTTCTCTTTTTCTGATCTTAATGCCTACTTTGGGACACTTCAGTTACTACGCATGAAAGAAAGTAAAAAAGGAAATGTTTTTTTGTTCGCCAGCTTTTGAAAGGGTATTATACCTAGTTTCATATCTTTTTGAAAGTGTTAGTTGCTAGTTTTACATCCTATGCAAGTTAAAGCTACTAAATTTACATCTTTTTGAACGTGCTAGCAACTAATTCGACATCTTTTTGAAAGTGAAGGTTGCCGTTTTTAAAGTTTTTGAAAGTGTTACTTTCTTGTGTCAACCTTTTTGAAAATGGTGATTTCTTGTTTTGATCTTTTTGAAAGTGAAAGTTACTGGTTTTACATCTTTTTGAAAGTAAAAGTGCCGTTTTTAAAGTTTTTGAAACTGTTACTTTCTTGTGTCGAACCTTTTCGAAAATGGTGGTTTCTTGTTTTGATCATTTTGAAAATGCAAATTACTGGTAAAAAATGCATTTCAAAATATTCACTTCTTGTTTTGCCTTTTTTAAAAGTGGTAAAAAGATAATTTCTAGAAGGCACACTTATAAAGCTTTCTATACTTTAATACTTGTCTTAAGTTGATGGTAGGATTCGCTGTACCGAGTAGATTCTAAGACAACTAAATATACCGAATCGTAAAATCTTGTAATATTTGCAAGGCCCTTCGCGCTATATTAGTGTAATACCACGCGATAAGCCGATGAGATGAGCGAGCAACCACTGCACTCGTCCGTCACTGTGCAATAATGCAATGGTATGGAATGGCAAAAGCTAGACGCGTAAGAAGGTAAAAAGATAAAGTTTTGTGCAATATACATGTAAATAGGATCTTAGACGAAAGGGAAAGAAGACCACCTCCTGGTCTACAAGAGTGAAAGTACGGCCTACACTTTCCCTTTGCTAAAATGGGAAATACTTATATTTACGTGACAGCCTAATCGTCTCCCAGACTTTCACTTCACTTTCTCCCATCACGACTACAACCAAGATGGCAATGAAGATGGCAACTCAGAGGGACTCTTAAGCCCCGGCCTCCACCAAATATCACCAACTGCAACAAAAACTAGGTATCTTCTTCATTCCACATTCTGAGTACAACCGAATCAAAAAGATTTGAAAGCTAACGAAAATGAAAGTAGCTTTCTCGTCCAAAAGACGTGTTTGAGGCCACGACCTCCGAATAAAAGGAAATATTTTTAAAACATTCTGTTTAGAAAAATTATAAATATTTTCCAAGCAGCTCTTTTTACATTTGAAATAATTGCACGGTATAACTGTGGATTGTGGCTCTTTTGAATAGGAAGTTTATGACCTTATAAAACGCCTTTGTGAAATTTAGGAAAGAGAAACACGAGCGTTAGCAAGCAAAAACAGCTATAGCTTCCAAAGAACACCACCAACTTTCTCCTTCTATTGTCACTATGCTATGGGGCTTTTAAATTATGACGAAGTAGCAAAGTATTTTTTCATTAGAGTTAAATTCATTACTTTCACTTTTTAAAAGCGGTAATTTATAGTTTTGCACCTTTTTTCAATCGTTGAAATCGTTGCTAGCATCTTTTAAAAGTGCTGACTCAGTGGTTTATATCCTTTTAAAATTCCTGTCATCCTAACGTCCAGTTTTAAAAAGTCAATTATATTACTCCGGTATCTTTTATAAAGTTCATACTCATTGCTTTCACTTTTGAAAAGCGGTTCTTCAATGGTTCAATGTCTTTATGTCTTTTACCACTTTTGTAAAAACGTTTTCTTTTTTAAACAACCACCAACAGCTACGTTTCTATTCTTCAATCGCATGACGTCATATTTGCAAGGCTCCTACATAATCCCTGTCTATCTCTACCTTATTAAATCACAAAAATATATCAAATATCAAGTGGTAAATCTAAAAATACAAAATATAAACAGGTATAAAGACTACGCATTTCCAGCCTACTTTCTCCAACTTTCTCCGAACATGATTTTCGTCCAACTATAATACCAGAACCAGCTTATTCCTAGAAGCTTATATTATTATATAGACATTTGAACTTTCACTGATAGTTCATCGTCTAGTATTTCGTCCTACAGTTAGTTCCTTCCCTTAATGCGTGGTTTATATTTCCATGGTTATGGTAGTGGGGCATCTTTTCCAAGATTTTGGTTTGCTTCCTAGAAAGAAAACTACAAAGAAATGAATGAAGGAAAGCCTAGGAAGGACGGGAAGAAGGAAGAATTGATTGTTGAGCTGAGTGAGTTTTGAAGAGAATATGTTTGTGTGTGTGTGCGGACGAGTCGAGAGGAAATAAAGGGCAAAATTCTGGGAAAAAAGGAAAAAATGGGAAGTTGGAAAGGAGAAAGAAAAGTCAAGTAAGTTATTACTCTTATCATCATCGCATCCCTTTCCTACTTCCAGCCAAAAGCAAACCAACAAGAACCTACCTAACTTTCTCCAGTATACTGTATAGCATCTAATAAAGGGTAATGCACCTATCTACATCGTTATTTATATACTAAAAGTCAAAAACGTTTATCTACAAACAACATTGCAAATTTCTACGTAACTTCTACGAACAAACAATTTGTATTTTTAAAAGTATTTTATTTAAAAAAATAGGTTTTTAGGGGTGTTTTTATGGGAAAATGTAGATAGCACAATTTGAAAGTTACAGATGCCTGAAGCTATATAGGGACTATATAGGTATAGTTAGATACATACCTACGAACTACACACGTACTTTAAACGTGTGCTTTCCCCGGAAACCAATAGGCTTTACCTTACCTGTACTTTCACTCTTCAGTTCACTGCAGAAACCGTTCAAATTATAGCAAACTTTCACAAACTACGTCTGAATCTTTAAAAAACTGTGCAGCTTCCTTCATACACAACGTTTTCACTTTTTTTTAGTAGGGAGGTTGTGTATCGCTTCACGAACGTACGTAATTTATGACTGACCCCTTTCAGACAGTGCACACCATACCATTGCTAGGTGTATTTCACAGAATTCAGAGAGGGCCCCGCACTTTCTCCTCGTCCTTTCCTTCAGGCCTTCTCCTTCACAGCTTTCACTTTCTCACACTAAGAAGAAGCCCACACGCCACACACCCAGACATCCCACACAGAAACTAAATGGCAGGGAAATGGCACTGGCTCTATTGCCAACCAAGCAATAGCCACGCCAAGCAATGGAAAGGAAAGGAAAGAGAGAAAAAAGTGGTAAACTTTGTAAACTTTTGGATTTTCACCAAACTGAACCGAAGCGAGGGAAAGGAAGGAAAGGAAGATCCAAACAGAGTAAGGAATGCTCCTTGCCTATCTCATCCCATGGCATGGCATGGCATGATGATGATAACTACAAAAGTTTGTTTAGCGAAAATGATGTTATTATTCTTGAAGCGTTAAATTCTCACACATGCAAGGCTCCCATCATATCAACCAGCAACTAAACTGAGAACCAAACCACACACACACACACCAAGATCATACCCCCTTCCTTCACGTCTCAACTTTCACCAATTCTTTGTTTTCAGAACATAGAGCTATTGCCACACTCACCCATAATTGCACTTGCCATTTACAAAGACTCTCAGCGCTAACAATTACACGACGAAGGAAGGAGATGAGAGCGGAAGATGCAGACACGTACGTACGTACGTACAACAGATGAGAAAAGAAGGTGACGATCCTCTGTACGTTGCGTTGGCTGAGAAGAGACTCTTATAATCGAAAGAGGCAAACGGCAAACGTAAAAGAAATACTGTTACTTTGCCATAGCTACAGCGTCTATTTAACTGCTACTTCGAAACCAAAATTTGGCCCTAAAATTAATTTTAAAAAATTCAAAGTTCTTGAAGAAATCGACCTTTAAACGTAAATTGAATTTATACATCTAGTTTTTCTTCTTTATAAAATGATACTTTCTTGTTGTTGCTTTCACTTTTTTTAAAATATTTAATTCACTATACGTATAACCCTTTTAAAACTGTTAATTTATAATGGCCGTTTTTAGTTTTATTCATTGCGCATTGGCTTAAAATGTTTTGAATATTGTAATTTATTGTTTTAACCTTTTTAAAAAGCGTTATTAACTAGTTTTGAGTGTTTTCAAAAGTGTTAACTCCTTGTTTTAACCCCTTTAAAAGTGTTGTTCACTAGTTTAGAATGTTTTTGAAAATAGCAATTTCTTGTTTTGATCTTTTCGAAAGTGCTACTCGCTAGCTTTTAATGTTTTGAAAATGTTAATTTCTACCATTAACCTTTTTAAAAAGCGTTATTAACTAGTTTTGAGTGTTTTTGGAATGCTAATTTCTTGTTTCAACTTTTTTCAAAGCATTTTCAAATAGTTTTGTGGATTTTAAAGTGTTAATTCCTTGCTTCAAGACTTCTAAAGGTGGCGTTCACTAGCTAAGAATGTTTTCGAAAATGGCAATTTCTTGTATTGACTTTTTTAAAGTGCTATTCGCTTGCTTTGAATGTTTTTGAAAATGAAAATTCCTTCTTTTGACCTTTTTGGAAGTGCTACTTACTAGTTTTGAATACCTTTGCAAACGTAAATTTCTAGTTTTGAACTTTTTGGAAGTGTTAGTTACGAGTTTTGGCCCTTTTCAAAGTGTTAATTTCTAGTTTTGTCCTTTTTGAAAGAGTCAATTCGTTGAATAAACGTTGTTATAACATTTACTCTCCGGTTCCCTTGTTTCAAATAGGCTAAAATAGCCCCAAATGTTGGTTGTGTGGTGTGACCTTTGCGGGCTTGGTTGAGGAGTATCTCTAGTCTTGAAAGAGAGAGAGAGAGAGAAAGAGAGAGAGAAGGAGAGAGAGAAAGAGAGAGAGAGGCAGAATTGGAAGGTATGGATAAATAAATAGGAAGACATTGTAGACACTGGCTGTCTGTGTTTGTCTGTATTGGCATTTGGCTTGCCATCCCATCGCCCTTCTCTGTCTTGTCTGAGTGGAGAAACAAGTGGAAGTTTTGTTGAGTGAAAGTTTCACAAGCGCGCGCTATCGTCTGCCACTTCTTACTTTCTCCCTTTACGCAACCCAACCAAGTTGCATCACAATTCCCATTTACCATTTACGCAATGCGTGAGAAGACAAGAGAGAGAAAAACACACCAACTATTCAACTTTCCACTAAATTGTTTTCAAAAAATTCCAAACCAAAACTTTTCAAATTCATCCACTACTACTCCCTTTCCCTTCTGTCTATTTTACAAGCCTTTTGTCTTTCAACTTATTTTTACCCAACAACTACCTACACAACACTTAACAACTTATTATACGAGGGGATTGTATTATAAATTTATAAATGACAATGCTACTCATCCAAGTCATTTTTTTAAAACTACAACTTTCTCTGTTGTTTTTTGTCGTGCCTTCGTGTACACGCATCTATCTTATAATAGACATTAATCTATTCGGAACTAGGAAACCATAGTAACAATATATTAAAAAAGTGTTTATGCAACAAATTAACTTCTTCAAAAGGTAAAAATAAGAAATCAACTTTCAAAAAACGTCAAAACCAGTAACTAACGCTCTCAAAAAGGGCAAAACAAGAATCACAACTCTTTTTACAAAGATAAAACCCAGAAATTTACACATTCAAAAAAGGTTAAAACAAGAAATTTACAATTTCGAAAAAGGTCAAAACAAGAAATTAGCGTTTGCAGAAAGGTCAAAACAAGAAACGCACACTTTTAAAAAAGGTCAAAACAAGAAATTAGCGTTTGCAGAAAGGTCAAAACAAGTAACGCACACTTTTAAAAAAGGTCAAAAGAAGAAATTAGCGTTTGCAGAAAGGTCAAAACAAGTAACGCACATTTTTAAAAAAGGTCAAAACAAGAAATTAGCGTTTGCAGAAAGGTCAAAACAAGTAACGCACACCTTTAAAAAAGGTCAAAACAAGAAATTAGCGTTTGCAGAAAGGTCAAAACAAGTAACGCACACTTTTAAAAAAAGTCAAAACAAGAAATTAGCGTTTGCAGAAAGGTCAAAACAAGTACCTAACACTTTTAAAAAAGGTCAATACTAGTAACTGACACTTTCAAAAAGGGTCAAACCAAGAAACTGACTATCTCGAAAAACGCTAAACCAAGAAACTGACACTTTCAAATAAGGCCAAACCAAGAAACTCACGCTTTCAAAAAAGGTCAAATCAAGAAATTGACGCTTTCGAAAAAGGTGAAAACCAAACTTTCAAAAAATGTCAAAACTAGAAGTTAACACTTTTAAAAAGGGCAAAGCTAGAAATTACCATTATTAAAGACGTAAAACTATACATACATACATACCTCCTACAGTTTTATTGAAACATCATTTGCTTTAATGAAATTAAAAAATGTGATTGAAAAAAATAAAATAAAACAGCTAGTTTTACATGGTTTCTGTTTCAAGTGTTGTAATACTGCATAACCCATTACTGAACAGTTTTCATCTTTACCTTCCACAAACGAACCATTTTATACTAGGATCTTCTTGAGTCTAGCGGCTTTGTATAAATAAGTACCGTAAATTCTCTAACAGTACGCCTGCACTCTATTCCATTCATCACTTCAGACCCCCGCGTACAATTAGAGACCCCCGCATTAATAGAGACCCGCGTATTATTCAAACTAACCGTTTTACTACTCTGAATTTAGTTGGAATAAACAGGCTAAA
>JAQFZC010005262.1:0-14467 GCA_034695205.1 Dicyrtoma fusca | reverse complement strand
GGCTCAAGGGACTGCGAATTGTAAAGAAGTGTGAAGATAGTTGTAGGTATTTAAAGCGCTATTAGGGATGATGTGCGACTGTGATAAAAGGAGGTCATTGAAGAGATGTACCCATAATTACGATTTACAATTTAGTGAAGACAAAATACACACGCTCATTAGTGCATCTGTCTGTCTGCGCGGAGGTAAGATGGACAGACGTGTGTTACACAGATATTGTCATAATTGCTTCAGTGCTTTGTGCAGATCATCTCTTCTCCGAGTTCAGTACCACTGCAGCCAGTCACAGAAACCTCTCTTTTTACTTTTGACGCCTGTCTACGTGCAGTCCGTCAGGAGAAGCTTTGTTTTGATTTTACGGAATTTAGAATTTCACTCTGAAGCGTATTCAGAATAATACTTAACAATAATAATGATAGTTATTATTTCTCTCTTTAATCACAACAGCTTCAGTGCTCAAGTTCATTCTGAGGATGAGTCTACAGCAGTAAGGCAGACAGAGCGTATGAAGTCACGCTAACAATAATAATAATAATGCAAGAAATAATTGGAATGATGATAATACAATGATGACCGGGGATATAGCTCTGCTCATCTTGCACCATTGAAGGAACTTTAAAAAATAAAATATCCTATAATTAGCCATATAACCTCGATTCCTCACAGCTTTAGTCGTAATGAATAAACTGAGCTGAAAAGCAAAATCAGCCTCCACTTACATAGGTGCATACATACCTATGTGATCCACTGTGGATAGAGTGCTCAAGAAAAATTATATTATACGTAATTACTTACACATCTTTATGTTTATGTTTGGGTCGTACGTATAATTACTCATCTTGTAACATCTGTAGATGGGATACACATTGTACAGCTATAGCCTCAGCTGTAAGCATGTACCTAAAAATTAAAATGACCGTTCCATCCTTTTCTTTTCCTTCATTGTTGGTGTTGCCTGTGGATGTTTGTTGTTGATTGAACTGGACAGAGCATCTCCTTTTGCACTCAAAGAATATATTATCATTCTTATTATTTTTATTGACACATAAAGGAGCTAGTTGAGGTGATGGGAGATACTTAAATAGTAATGCCCCGACAGGTGAACTCAATTACTGAACTTTAACAACACTTCCACGAGGTCCACAGCCAGCGTGGTCTGTACAATGTCTGTGCTTTCATACTGACTTGACTTTTGGTCTTTGGCACCTCTCAAGAATTGTATCCTAATATCTACTTACATCTACATACTTACATGCAGGACTGTCACCTTCGTCTGCTGGTGTGTCTATAGTGGTAGAATGTATGTGTGGAAAAGGTGAAGGGACGAACATGCGAGGATGGGATTGAATAAATGAACTAGTCATGACAAGCGCATATTTCACATGTCAGTACTTAATTTGAAGTTATTTAGATGCATGCACTCTTTCTGAAGGATTTCATGATTAGATTTTTCCTTTTCCAAATACTATCACTCATCTAATTTTGTTGGAAACGTAATAAAAAATGCACGTCTGGCTAATTTGGTTGTTAAGTACATGTGTAACAAGATATTTTAATTTCCAAAAATGTGCACGGGAAGATGTTTAGAATCTAATAGGAGCATGTAGTTTAATGATGTATCCACAAAGTTAACCAACCTTGGTTTGGCATTACATTTTGATTTTTGATTTGTGCCATAAGTTCTGGTTGCACTGGGTTGGATGCTAGGGTGGGCATTACCAAATCTGCACATACTTAGGCCGTTCTAGTGGCAGAACCTGAGGCAGGCGAAAGATATTGACTGTGAGGGAGTTGTGAAAAATGGAGTTTCAAATTAATTAATCTGTTTCATTATACAAAATAATAAAAATGAAACATCTAATAATAATTAGTGTGTGTATGGCTGTAAGCTAAGAGTTCGCAATTAGTACTGCTGTAACATAATTGACCTAAAAGGGAGTAAAGAAAATCATGATCTCGTTGAGATATAATTGCATGTGCTATATAATTTGTTTTGCTGTGGTCGTAATTGTACAGTATACTTACAGAATACATTTAGTCCACATGAAACTGTATCTGCAGGACTAGTCTGAAACAGATATAGGTTTTTAGAAAATAATAATAAAGGCAAGGCTACAGGCCGACACCAGCAATATATTATTATCGACTCTGATCTAGTTTATGAGTGAATAAAAAAAAAATGAAATTATTGTTATTTCATGCAAAAATGTTAAGAATATTTCTGTGAATCTGACTCTAGCATTTGCAAGGGTCCACCGGAGCGAGCAGGAATCTTTGTCCAGTCAACCAAATCAAATGGTGTGGCAAGAGAAGCCGGACTTCGACCCGGAGATCAAATCTTACAGTGCAACGGTCATTCATTTCTCAATATCCCGTTTGCTGAGGTAATTACTCTTCCACTAATTTTTCTACACGTAAGATACTCACACATACATACATGGACTTCAGACTGCTCAGGCTCACTAATCTAGATCTGTATAGTGAAGAACATTTTTTAATATTTCCTACCAAAACGGTAGTGAAACTACTTGAGCTGTACACGCCATTATTTGCCTTACACTGAACTAGAAAATACGCAATAAAAGAGTTTGCCCCTTTTTTTCTCTCTTTCTCACTCCTTCACTGCCTGGTCAGCTTTGAAATGCTGCAAATCAAGTCACGCTTCATAATTATCATCTGTATTTTCATTATTATTTTTCCACTAGATTTTAAAATAAACCACGCTGTGTCTTGCCTTCTCTGCCTAAATCACTTTTTATTCCTCTTTCCTCTTCCATTCCTATATACCTACGCTATCAGGCTGACTTGATTGCACTAGGGTTGCACCTTGGCGCAATCATATTTCTGACATTTAGCTTTTAAGAAGATTGTAGACTTATGTATGCTGATGCCGATGCTCTGTACAATCTCTTGCCCAGGAGGGTCTGTCCTGTCTACCTTCTACTTCCAAAAATGTTCCAATCTTATGCGACATGAACGTTTTTCCGTTGAAGATAATTGAAAAATTAAATAAGTAAACCAAACTACGTTTTCCCAATTACTTCTTGACATTGTACCTATTATTATAATGGGATAATGTACATTAGTAACATTAATGTGCAGTAGTCTTTAGTTAAAATGAGCTGTACGGCAAAATACAAAAATTAGGTATAATTACAGAAAGGCATCTACACTGCCTAAATCCGTAATATCTGTAATATATAGAATCGGTTATAATAACTGATAAATTCCGATTGGGAAAAAGACATTAGAATGACATACTAGGCTACTCAGTGAACAATGGCGGCAAGTCATTTAACAAAGGAATGGCTAGTACAGTTATTTTGTGATGGTGAAACAAAATCAATGGCAAGCAGATAGAAATTCGTTCGTTCTGACTTTCAATTCATTATTTGTATTTAAGGAGCACTTTTATTTTTGTGCTTGAACAGGCTGTTTTTCATCTAAAGATCAGCAAGCATCTCAACTTAGTGGTTGTGAAAGGTGCTGCTTCTGATCTTTTCCCTGGGGAGTCAAGCGGCTACAATAGTTCTGCCAGCAGTTTGAATGGTGACACTCACATATCCGCTTCGAGTGTCTCCTCAAGTTCCAACAATCCCATCGAGGTCAATGGTGATATGGATGGCCTTGACCACTACCGCAGTGGACGACTTCCCTTAGTGTCCGAAGAAAGGCGCCCGTCGTCCAAAGGGTGAGAATCGTGAATTGTATTAAAATGTAAAGGCTACGCGTAGTAGATGATGGAAGGTGAGATGATTACAATTGAGATGTTTACTTCCTGGAAGGTCAAGTAATAGTGACCCAGACGGAATTGTTCTGGACCGCCATATCGAATGGAATGAGGTGGAAGAGTCTTGGAAGGAAGCAGAGAAGGAAAAGTTGGTTATTCAAATCAGAGGTGGGGAGGACACCGTGAAAACAAGTATGATTTCGTCCGTCCGTATCGTAGACAGTAGTGACACCGAAGAGAAGAGACTTTTGGAGGAAAGAAAGAAACTACTTGAAGATCAACGACGATTACTTGAAGAGGCCGTCAAATTTGAAGAAGAGAAACGACAATTTGAGGTTGCTGTAAATTACACGTTTTTATTTAGTTGTGTCCCCATGAAGGGAAATTTCGAAATTTTAAATTGGTGACGACGTAAAGCCCATCAGAAATATTTAGAAGTGTTTGGTTTGTATTTGTACGAATTTTGTCATTATGATTATTTCAATAGGAGGAAAAGCGTCAGTTAGCCTTACTAAAAAGCAATAAGCCCCCTCCTGCGCCTATATCAAAGCTATCACCTGCACAAAGCTCTCCAGAAGTATTCCAAGCTCCTACACAAACGCATAACTCCTTGGCTGGAGCTTTGCACAAAGAAATTTTGAAAAGAGTCGAGGTATTAACTTTGTTCATAACATATCGTTTGCATGTATATATTGTAAATAAAACTAGACGATAGTTTACTAGCGTTTGATGAGGAAATACTACAGTCATGTTTCATGCGGGATTCTCTTTTAGCGTCGGGAAAATGGTAGTGACGGTAAACAGGGTGACAAACCGGAAGATGAAAAGCCTAAGCCAGGAACTGTGGATCAAAAGATTTGTCTGTTTGCCAACAATGCTGACATGGAGAAGAGGCAACAACATGAACAGGTTTTAATGCATTTTGACTCAAGTCTTGTACGTAATTCAGTGAGGAAGTGATTTGGCGTTTAAATTATTATAAAATGCAAACAAGTGATTGATTGTTGTGTTACAGTTGATAAAAGAATTTAAACGAGCTCATCGAAAAATGTTTGCTCACTCTTTGGAGCAATTAGAAGTAGTTGGTGAGGAAAAGGATAAAGATGTAAGTGGCGTGGACGGACGAGGTTACAATTTAACATGTGGAATGAATAATTATGGGCTTTCCAAAATTGCGAACATACATTTAGAAAAAACTGTTTGGGCTGTAACTAAAGTTGAAATGAAAATAGGGACTGAAGTTATTTGGAGCCAAGAGAATACAGAAGGAAGTTGAGCACGAGAGAAAGATGGTGGCACAGCAGGTGGCGGGGATCGTGCGTCAGCGGCAGTTAAGGATCGAGAGACAGCATCAAGAGTCCCAGGAGACGGAGCGCGAAGTAATTGCAAAACATGTTTTTCGCTCGAGCAAATCTCCTCCCCCACCTCCACCAGTAAAATGTTTTCTTACTACGAATTCATTTAGTTAGAACTGTACATATTATTACCAGTAATTGCGATAATCATTTTAATGTAATTACGTATTACTAATATTTACTAACCGTCGGACTTCTTGATTTTAATCTGTCTTGGATTTTTCTTCTTTTTTTATGATACGGGAAGTTTCCTTGTTGATACCTTGCATTTACTTACCTTTGTCCTGTAAATATTTTTATGAACATATTTTCGTTTTTAGTTTTTTTTTGTATTACGTATTTGCGTTTGGTTAAATTTTTAATTACTTTCAGTTTTTACATTTTAACAATCTTTTACGTTCGCTGTTAGTCACATTATTAACATTTATGTTATCTAATTTTTTGATTTGCTGTATGTACTAACTAATTTTGCTAATTTTGTTTTGTTTGGGTTTGGTTTATTTCGTATGATTTTATTATTGTCCTGGCTTACACTGTACATAAAGGTAAACGGAGTAGATGCTAAAACCTCTTCTGATTCTTCCAAATGGACTACATTAAGTATCAAGGCAAGATTTAGATTTTTCATTATTCGCTTCATAATTAATATGTCAAATCATAAAAGCTACAGTAGTTACATTTTAGTCTGTTCAGATTCGTACCCATGTAAATAGAAGTTTGAGTTATTTAATCGTGCCTCCTGTTTCAGCGTACAGAAACATCAAACCGATTTTTAATCTTTTAATGAACCCAAACCCCAGCAGCACAAGCACTTTTTTTATATTTGTCCCGGAGCTAATGATATTCAGTGTAAACAGCTTACACTGGTCATTCCACCCTCGTGGTAACGTATCCGAATTTAATATGTATCAACATAATTAATAGCTTCCACCAGGGTCAGGATCGGGATCTTCTGCGGTGGAGACGTCTGCTGCGAAGCCAGTGAAAGTGGAAGTGAACAAGAGTCCCAAAAGTCTTGAGCCGGTTTACAGTGGGAAGAAGGCCGTGAGTCCTTCCGTGACTATAAGGAAAGAAGAAGCGGACTTTCCCGAGAGTCCTTCGCCAGACTATTCAAATAGTCCAAGTCCCACTCCCATATCGGGCGATCAGTGGGTAATACGAATAAATTCATAAACAGTATGATTATTATTCTAGAAATTGTCTCTGACATTTTTACTGGTAGGTAGTATGTACATTACATGAACACTGCGAGATCGGTTGTAAACGAATCCTAATAATAACACAGGAGGAGCGAGTTTCTGCAAATGGCAAAATTTACTCTCGGACGGGTGTGACCAAATTCGATTTCAGTTCGGCTCGACCTCATCAACCCAAAGAAAATAAAGACTTACACCCAAATGGCTTAGCACAGAAATATCAAAATGATTTATCAAATCGAAATAATGCTAACACTAATCCTTCAACTCAGAGAACAAACATTGTTAAAAACAAGGATGATGAAATTACGACAAGTGGAAACGGCAAAGTAACCATCATTCTTGGAGATCCAAATCAAATCTATAATGGATCCAATAATAATCATAGCCACAGCACTACCAAAACCACCAAGTCCAATGGAGGCATCTTAAAAATGGCAAATGGAAATTTTAATGTCAATGAGCATTCTCTTGGAGGAGGCTTACCTCAAAAAACCATTTCCTTTGGTGAATTTTAAGCTTGCATTAAAATTTGTACTTTTATAAGCACATTTGAAGTACATCATTGAAACTGTACTTATTCATTGTGTAATTAGAAACTATTAGAATTACGCAATAGTTTTAATCCAAAACTGGTATGCAACCGTGTGCAAATGCGGTATAATTTTGTATATTCGCCATTGCACTGGTAGTGTAGAGATATTGCAAGTTTATTAAGTTAGTTGTGGCTCGCTGAAGCACATTTGATATTACTTAGAATCGGAAGCCACTCTCGTCTGGAAAAAACTATTTAATTAAGTAAGGCCACATTTTTGATAAAACACCTTTTTTTAAATTATGTATCACTTTCCACTGTTGATCTTGACATATTATTGTTTTTGACTCGATTTTATTCGAAGGACGTACCAGGAAATCTTATTTAGGATAGCAATGAAATGAGCTAGAAAAATATGCACGTAATGTATATTTTTGAGAGCAAGTTAGTTTTATTAATGATTGTAGCGAATGTACATACAACATGCAGTAATAACACTGCTCGTGTAGTGTACCTAATGTAAGCGTAGCGTAACTAACCCTACATGTGTGTTTGTGTGTGTGTACATTTTGTATTTGGGTGAACCTAATTATTTACAAACTTATTGCTTGTTTAATTCGGTTAATTCTATAACTTTGTTGTAAGGAAATTAATGTTTGTATGCATCCAGGCGTAAATAATTATATGGTATATCTAAGTAAAAAAATATATTTTATGAATTCAATCCAACTTGTAACAAAGTCTTTGCAGCTATTTTTATCAGTGCGTAAATACTAGGCGTACTTTGTTTTCAGATATTTTAAACCTACTGTATACAAGTAGTTTTTAAGCTTAAATACATGTGTAAAATATATTAGTATTAATTACTAATGTTTCAAATAATTTAGTAGTATTTCAAATTGTGCATTATTAACGTTTAGAAGAAAATTGTACCCAACTTGTATTCTGTCTTCAATAAATTAAAATATTGTTTATGTACTTCGCTCAGTACTCAGTAGTGTCGTGCCTTTTTCACTAAGCCATTCTTTTTTATCAGTAATGGATCGTTGTGTAAGGTAATATAAATAATTTATTATGGCTTTGTTTTATAAAAGTTTTTATTTTTCCGTAACACTATTTATGCTACAACAATGTTGAATTTCTTTACCAGTTTGTGAATGACTGGCACCATCATGCATCAGAATTACTATAACTTCAAAACTCTTCTATGAAAATGATCTTGACGGGCTTTTTGAGCCCACATATCGTCGTTAAGAGAGGAAATGGGTTGGTATAAAATTTTTCGCCCCCAGGATGAATTCAGTTGGCCACCAACAGCATTAAAGTTAAAAAAGGATGACATGTCCACCAGGCCTTTCAAAGTTCCCCCCCCCCCCCCAATAATATGAGTTTACCACCAAAGGTATAGGTTTGCCACCAGGAGAAATATAGGGTAAGTTCGGCATATATTTGCATACAAAATGAATAATAGTGTGATACAAACAGAAAGGAAATAGTAAAAACATTTAGCCCACCGTTCACCGTTGCTATTGCTTGCAAATTATATTGTCCTACAACTAACAATTCTGTGGAGGCCACCAACCATTGGAATAAAGCTGAAGGAACTTTCCGAAGAAAGTTGCCAATTGTACAGGTTGTTCATCTCGTGACACGACTTCTCAATACATGGTCCAAGGAAAGAAACCCTACTTGTGCTAACTTTAAATACTTTGCTTTCATACCCCAACCTTCTCTTACAATGTTTACTTCAGCTTTCCAGTGGGCGTCAAGCGAAACAAACATTCTTTCAGTGAAGGAAACTACAAATAAGTGACTACGAACCTGTGCATAAAAATTTAGAGTGGAAGACTTTTGACATGTATTTAAAGTCACACACTGCAACAATTCACAATTAACAAGCGCTAGCACAGTGCTCGAGCGATCATTTCTGCAATTTAATATGAAACGTTTGTATAATCTTTCTTGATTATTTTTGTTTTATTTTGAAAAAGAAATTAGTACTAACTACATAGTTTTGGTATAATGAACGGTCATAAGTTTGAATTAAAATAAGAAGCAATTCTCGTGAAAAGTAAGGAAAAAATGTAAGGCTATTTTTTAAAATGTAAGATGTGTATAAGGTATTTTTCATTTTAAAAATGTATGTAAGGTAAAAATAAGATTTTTTTGAAGAGCAGAATGTAAGGCAAGAAGGTGGGTAAGGTAATAATTGACCGATCTTTGCGGTCAGAAACGTAACGAGGCAGACCAGTCACAGTAGGCTCCGCGTTATCACATGTTTAACTGCGATTTGTTCTAATTTGTATTTTATTTACATATTATTTACTATACTTCTTTTTTTACTTTTTTACGTTTTCAGCTTACAGTTATAGTACTTTTATCAAAAAACCTCACAGAGTAGGTATGAAAGGCTATTTCTATTCTGTATATACCATGTACACTAATATTCTTGTAATAAATACGAATTCCCAGTTTAAGGCTGAAGTTAGGCTACAGAAACAGGACTAGTTAACGGAAGGATAATTAACCGACGTGAGTAATATATCATTCTCTACACCCTACTGTGCCCTTCCATTAGTACAATGAATGGCAACGAGGAAGAAAAAGCACACATCAGCCAGAGTACGGGCCGTAACGGTGCGGTGTCCTCTGCATTTAAAGGCTGAATTAGAATAATCTATATTTGACTCAATGAAAATACCGAATCAATGAACAGATAGTAAAGCAAATCTAGTGCCACTCAAAACCCATAGGTAATTTTCATAAATGCATATTAGCAGACCTACCTGAATAGGAAATAAGTAATTATGTGCAGAGGTAAGATTGACCATGTGATACAATGTAGACTGTAAGAGTGAACTAATTATTATCAACTGAAACTCCATTACAGGGGGTCACCTTTATGCTATAGTCAAAGCAAAGGCAGGCCAAAATTAGACATGTACGTATTGTATAAGAGCATTGTCAATTCGTTTTCGTTGTCAGTTCAGTTTGTCCGCCTCCCTCGGTCTTATCTTCTTGGAAAAAGCATTTCTTACCTTTACAATTATTATTAAAATTCGAATGACATTCGGTTTATGCATAGTGTGTGTCAACTAGAGGTTGTCCAGTGCTGAGACTGTAGGTGAAAGATGAGAACTTACATTTGACCAAACTGCCACTAACTGGACATACTTGTAGTGTGTTATGGACTGTGAAGCCTTCAAGACCACCGCAACCGACCAGGCGCTGTACAAGTAGTTCATACAAATATTCCTAGCTAACATGAAGTGATAGTCTGTGTGATTCTGGACATTTGCCGAAACGAATTCTCCTGTGAAAGCTTGGAAAGACGCTAAATTGTTGGAAACCGGCAAGTGAAGGAAATTGACATCTATTGAAACTCATCGCTCAATCCTAGAATTACCAGGAAATCATGCCGAAGAAAGGTGATCTCGGGAGTGTGAGGCCCAATCGGATTCGCTATAGCTATCTAATTTCTCCCACTCTCTTATTGCTCCTGAATTTGGTGATTCAATCTTCTGCTATGCCTTCCTGCCCTGCCCAATCGCACTGCTCCGATCCAAAGGACTGTCAGCGGGAACTCGGTAAGTTTTGTCCCGATCCTGTGTCAAAATGTCAGATCTCGATCTGCATAAAATATGTTGCTGAAACCACGCTTGCATGGAGTATAAGTGCATATATATGTTACTATCAATTTATATAAATCGCTTTTCAGGAGTTATTAGCAAAATTGATGGGAGGAACTACATGACCTGCGAGAGCACCAGTGGCCAAACAAAATTGTATGGCGTTTGCTGCAATTCATCCCCGGACGATGGTATCCACGCAGGTCACGGTGGACCTCAGAAACAACGGCACACAGTTCATAGGGAGAAAAGGTCCAATTTTGCTCAATACTATTCCTACTACCAGTTACCGAACCGTCCTCGTCTGGTAAGAACTATCTCAACGGAAAGCAACACATCCTCAACAGCACCAGGTAATCATGGGCATTTGGAGTTGAACTACACGCATGAGAAATAATTAAGAAGCTGCTGGAATTGTAACACATTTCATTGCCACGGCTATTTTATTTCATAGATACGTCGGCACCACCGGCAGACTCGCAACCGAACACCGAAAAGCAGCCCGGGGCAGCCACTGTGGAGCAGACAGCTGCACCAGCAGCCCCCAGTCTCCCCAGGCCACCGTCTCCCAGCTCCGATGGCAGTGTCAACCCACAGGGTCAGCAGCCGCCGAAACACCAAGTACCTGGTCACTTAAAAGACCTTACAGCTCCGGTTGTGAAATCTATAACAGACGAGCAACCGCCCCCAGCTGATTCGTTCTTGTTTGGCCCCGACGGCGCTACTGGTCAAGCTGAGCAAGAAAATAAAGAGCCTGGCCCACCCATGGCTGGCGGCAGCACCCAGGTAATGAAGAATCCAGCAACTTCCGCTCCAACAAATACGAATAAGCAACCCCAGCCCGTCAGTTCAACTTTCCGCCAAACCTACCAACGCCAAGGTGAAATGAACAGACCCAAAATTTATACACCACAGCGGAGGAGACTGACAGTGCCTCCTCTTCGTCCTCCTACACAACGCGTCGTCACTCAACCCCGTCAGACTTACAGCCGACCGTCGTCACCAACCCAAAGCCAACAACAGTCTAGACAACCGATATACCCATCACAACCACAGCGACAACCTAAACAAGAACCAAGACAAAACATGGGGCAACAACAACAATATACCATACCACTTAGGCAGCCATATTCACAATACCAGGTGCAGCAACAACAGCAGGTTAAGTACCAGCAACCGAAATCATGGACTTATCAGCAGGACCAACCCGGTCAACAAACCTACAATCAACCATCGGCAACTCTTCAACAACAGTCCTCCACCAAAAAACGTCGATCTTCCCAACAACATCAAGTACAGCAGCCTGCACAGTCCCAGCAGAAACTGCCGACCAACCAATATCAAAAGAAGCAATACTTATCTACTCGACAAAATCCGGAATATCAGCAAGCAATTCAACTAACTGCCACTCAAGAGCAACAACGGGTAAAATCTCATAGGCAAATAAATTACCCAAAGAAGACATTACAAGAGAAAGCAAAGACGCAGAGGCGGTCAAAATCTCATCCAACTAAGAATAGAAAGATGCATCAAGGATGAGTGAATGAAAGCCATGCCGTGTTGATCTGAATGTCTAACTGCTAACAAATGTTATATTTATTTTTATTTAATTTCTGTTATTCCCTAATATTTACCCATGTTTTCAAAAATTCCAAGAAACACATAGATTTCGTCACGATCAGTTTTCTTCTATGGTCAAGTAACATGTAGTATCAACATTAATTTAGTGAAAAATTCGGTGAAAATAATAAAGCATTCGGTGTTTTTTACAGGAATTAGCCAATTGATTTGTTTACATTGTTGCGTCATAATGAATGTCATAAGAGCAGGCAGAAATATACTTTGAATTTGGAGCTAGAAAAGATTGCAATCATTATATCTACTAGTTTGGATCTTATCTGGAGTCGTGTGCTAGTGTTAAGTGTTTACCTATTTCAACTCATGAACTCCCTACATGCATGCAATCCTTATTTCGCCCGTTGACAGTCACAGTGCCTAATGCATTAGTCGCCAAGTCATTCACAAAACCAGACAAGAAAGAAAATGAATCACAGCATTCGATTTCCACAAGCTTAAATAAATCATTTTTATTCATAGAAGATGACGACGATTACAGGCAGTGAAGTAAATGCAGCTCTTCTTTCACCAGAAACTGGAATATACGCGTCAAAATGATTCTCAGTACAAAGAAAATTCAAATTTGAAGGAATTTTCTACACACAAGCCACTAAACTAATACTTGTAAATATTATCCAGAAAATGATTAGCCATGTTGCGATGATTCTATATTTTCCCCACACTCAAATCTTGCAAAATCTAACACTTCGACACCATTTTCAAGGAGGAATTCTCCTACTGTTAAATCTGGATCCATAAGAAATTCTTGATTTAGTAAAGAGCTTTCATCTATATCTGGATAAAGTTGCTTTACTTCAGTGTCGTCTCCGTCCGCATCAGGGTTTGCTGACTTTTCCTCCTCCTTTTTAGGTTCCTCGACAGGCTCGACGGGACGCTCTGGTAACTTGAGAGTACCGATTTCAGACGGGTTCATACCTGAAAGAAATTACATAGATGCCGATTTTCTTAACGTCATAACTCCATCAGAATCATGCTTAAAACTAACATGCTAAATAAATATAACCACAACATAATTTAAAAATTAAAATCATACCAACGATGTGCTGACATAATTGACGTCCAATATCATTTAGACGCGACAAGTTCTTTTGAGATTTTGCTGAGCCGTCCCCAGCTGGACGGAAAGCAACAATAACGCCGTACCGTCCAAACTGAACTGTATTTGCAACAACCCCTCCTTCAGGTAACGGATGAGTATAAGCTGCTAAAATAACTGGGGATGCTGCTTTAAAGCAAACGGCTCTTCGGTTCTGTATATTTTCTCCTAGTTCTCCTATACTTATTGCTGTTTCATCCTTCACCGGTCGGGAACCTCCCAGAGGCAAGTTTGCTAGCTGATCACTAGAAAGTGGGATCTGTGCAAATTACATTAATTGGAATATATATACTTAATGCAAACAATTTTAACTGTAAACGAACAAAGTTCGTACATAATTAAAATAAGGCATTGCTAACTGTAGATCACCACTATGTATATAAGTTTCTTCAGCATATTTTCAACACTGTAACTTGTGGTATAGATAAATTTAATTTATCAAATTACTTGAAGAAATGGAAATCAATCTGATTTCCTACTTTTTATTTTGTGTTGGACACAATCTGTGAACAGAACGCAGAAATAGTAAAAATTTCCACCTAGTCATTAGACTAAGCTGAGTTTCTGGCTTTTAGGCCTTCGTCAGTAAGACATAAAGCGAAAATTTGAGCTACAAAAATTAAAAGATACTCACTGGTCGACTTCAACTCAACGAATGAAAACTAGTCAGAATTTGAGTTCCCATTCTGTTGATTGTGCTCAGAAATTTTCGTGGTAATGATGATGGAATAAAATATAGAATTTACTTTAAGTTATAAACAATGTCCAATATTAGCAACATATGCTTACTTTTGATAAAAGCGTGTTCCCAGTATGTCCAGGCTGCTCACTCGTAAAATGGAAACAGCCCTGGGTAACTTTCTGAACAAGGGTTTGGAATTTCTTATTTCGAGCAACAAAGTCTGTTTCACAATTAGTCTCCACCATGACAGCATTGGAAGAGTTGGATAAAACCGATATTAACCCTTGCGCTGTGGCTCTTCCTTGAAGTTTTGTTGCTTTCTCCCATCCATGAGCTTGGGCTTGCTCTCTAAGCCAACTCTCAGCCTACATAAATATTTCACACATTAAAAAAATCGTCTTTCTCCAGTAACCATCGTTTCTTAGACAGGAGCCACCAATTCTCCAATGTTCCTTGAAGTGCGACACTACCGACAAATAATTGGAATTTAAAAGGATTTTGAATTCCCATTAATAATATAATAATAATATTATTCATTGGGTCGATTTGACCGTTTCGGTCCATACAACCTGACTCAACCAGTCACTGTGGGTGAGGAAGATAGGA
>JAQFZC010005261.1:0-14475 GCA_034695205.1 Dicyrtoma fusca | reverse complement strand
ACTCTAGCGTTTGGCCCATACACGAATCCAGGTGAGTTAATGAGGCAAGTATCTTCCATTAATGTCTCGACAGTATTTGTGTTGGATGTATGTACATGGAGATCTCCACCAACACTTTGAACTTTCAACAAGGTAATTTTAAAAAATACATTTAATATTTTTTAATACGCAAATATATAATGAGAGGATCATTTGTCAACGGTCTATAGATAATTGCATTCAAATGGATACTAAAAATGCGAGGAGATCCATGGAGCGTAGAAAAACGATTTAAACGCATCATGAAACGATTTCTGCCTCATAATTTATTCTCTTGCGCGGGGAAGTAAAAGTGTCCCGTGTCATTCCAATTATATGCACTTGCTCAATAACTTACCTAGCCTATTTATAGAGAAATTTCATCCGTAGCCACCAACTCGAAAAAGTTTCAGTCAATCTAGTTTTCGTCGTCACATCGTCACCATGTCCATACTAGTAGCACTTCGGTCACTGCCGGACCCCTCGTTTCAGCAGATTAGAGCACACTACGCCAGCCAAGCCGTTCCTCAAGGAATCGACTTGTTTGACCTACGAGAACGTTTCACAGACTGGATCGAAAAATCATTGTTGTGAGTTAGTTTTTATATATAATTATTTTTTTGTCGATTTATCGTTTTAAAAAACAAAAATCTGTCATATGTACCTATCTAATCATGTATTCAACTCTACATAGTTCGTAATCCACTAAAAAAAATACTTTTTTTTCAAGTACCCTTTGACTGTTGACTGTTAATTTTCAAATTTGTATAGGTCCCACATTCTTACATTTAGCAATGATGTTAACGAAATGTCGCATCACATCGTACAATGGCAATCGGAGTTCGTCCATAAGATTTCCGCATTACCTGCTCTACTAAATGCGTCTCAGATTGCCTTGAGCATGAATTACTACATTTCGGTAAGCATACTGACAACTGACAACTGAGTAAACTACATCATAATTCTGTGAGTTTATTTTTTAACTAGGTACATCTTAATTACTTTTTAATCTGTTTTATTAATTTCATAGACGTGTCCTCTGGGTCACATCTACTCAATAATGAGGTCTGGCATAAGTGAAGAATTGCGTGTCCTACACACGGACTTTGAAGCATCAATGTCAGAAATATCCGTGAAAATGGAGCAGTGTCGACTCGCCAAAGACAGGATTGCAGGGCTAAATTCAGCTCAAATGGTGGAATCAAGTGCACAGGGTAATTTCAACATTCCTGCATTCTACGATGATTTGAATTATAAAGAAGTTTTGTATCTATATTCATTAATTGAAGCAGCAGTTTCTAGTCAGCCACCCATTCTGCCAGTCAGTACTTGGCCCGTTGAGACGCTACATGGCCGTGAAGAAATCATGGAGATTGAGGCTCAGGTATGTTATTAATAGTTGTGTATAAATTAAATGATAAACTTATCACAATTTCAAATAGCAGATAATAAATGCGTAATTTTCGTACATAAATTAAACCTTTTCTTACCTTAGAGGAGAATGCACTCATTCGTAGATCTCAACACTGCTTTCACTACCCTGTCAGTACAAATTGCTCAAGAACTCCAACGGGTAGTGAAGAGGCAACTTGAGGTTGAAACTCAATTTGTAAATACGTTGGAAGCACTGCTTAAACAATGCCAGTCCATTTCGGATCCTACTAGGTTTAATGAGAGTTTGAGTAGAGTTGATCGCCTTCACAAAACTTTGGATCAACTGATACGGCTTTTGGCCAATGAAGGGAATTTTCCGTTTACATTTTATGAATCAGGCTGTTCTGAGCTGATGCAAGCGGTAAGTTGTAAAAAGTTTAAAAAGTTAATGGAACAAATAAAAATAAATATATTAATTGGTTACTTTACAACGTGATTTTGTGGATTTAGTTATTATATTTAGTTTTAATACTTAATACTTTTATTCATACAGAGCAACGAACTTTTGAAAAGGCTCACAGAACGCTCAATCTACATCGTAAAAGAGCCCAATTTAAGTCAAATCATGAAAAAAGGAAGCAAATTTGAGGTTCAAGTCCAGATATTTGGTGGAGAAACACTACAGCTCAAACTAAATCCCCCACTGGTCAAGATGAGTTTAATTGATGAAAAACAAGCGGCAGAGCTCATTAATAATGGAAAACTAACTCAAGAAATCATGAATGGCTGTGGAGAAGTGCATCAAGCAAAGCAAAATGAAGATACTTATGCAAGCAGTTATGACGACGTGTCCTCCTCAACCTGTATAACAATTACGTAAGTAATTGGAGTAATAAATAATAATTACTATTGTGCAAAGGTATTCTAATACCTACAAGTAAATTGTGAAAGAAGCTTTTTTTTCAATTAAAAAGTGATCTTGTCATTCGAGAGAGGCCTCGTGCACCGAGTAAACTTCAGTCAGTGTTGACCAACAAACACTACATCCTGTTCCATGCCAGGCTCTGTTTGAACGGTCGTTATTGTGAGGTTGACCATTTTAAAATTTTCTAATTTTTACTGTGTTTAAGTGTGTCCTACAAAACTTATTTAGAAAATTTGGTGTGCGAATAATTTACGTGAGTAAAAATTCCAGGCATGGACTTGCAGTGCCCCGTTTGTCATCACGACAAATGTGAGTCAAGATGTGAAGGCTTCAGCAACGATATTCTGGGACACGTACTTTGTTCAATATGACCCTCTTAAGGTCCAAGACCACGTTTCCATGGAACGATCACTCCAAGCTCTCTCACACTACATGCAGAAGGAAACGGGAACTAAATGGAGGCTCACTGCAGAAAATTTAAGCTACATCGCATTTAAGATTTCACACAGTCGGAAGACGGGTGGTCAGTCAGATGAGAAAATAGTGAAGAAAGTAGACTTTTACAAGCTCATTCATGAAAGGGATAGGAATCCAAATCATGAGCCATTGTTTTGGAACTGGTTCCTGGCAATTATTAAATTAATTAAGGACCATTTATCGACCTACTGGGAAAAAGGGTAAGTATACCGACATACATATATGTGTGTGAAAAAGCGAGTAGACTAGTTTTTATATAAAAAAAACTTTCCCATTTTAATTAAAACATTAAAATTAAAAGTATATTACATACGATCATTTAATTTTTCGAAATGCCTTTGTTTGCAAAGCTATATAGTTGGCTTCATTGATCGCAATAAAGCGGAGGAAATGCTCCCAGCAGATGCTGGCTCATTCATTCTAAGATTTCCGGATTCTTCTTTAGGTGGACTATCGGCTAGCTGGCGTAAGTAACTTTCAAATGTAATATTTGTTGCTAATTACTAATTACACGTTCTATCAGGGATTTTTACATCCTTGTAAAATAAATCGTATTAATAAATAAATTAAATTTATACTCACAGGGCACACAAATGGAAATGTTTATAGTGGCGTCTTCCCAATACAAGAGAAATTTTTCCCATGGAAAAGCTTGGGCAACATGATACGGAATGAAGCTACACTGCTCAACTTATACCATTACAGTCCGGATTTGAACAAAATGATTTTAACTTCAAAAATGGAGGCTTTCCCTTTACAAAGCACTCAACCACCCCCATGTAAGTGTCTGTCCACACTAACTATAATAATTTAGTAACGTACGATTGTTATTTTTCCATTTGAAATGAGTATACTTTAATATTTTGATAATAGCTCAACCAGTATACGGAAACGGAATTAATCCAGAAGTACCGCGAAAGCCCTATGTGTCATCCACGTTTACTTGGTCCGTGTCATTTGAGGTCACAAACCCTGAGGCGCCGACGGAGGGTACTGATTCTAGTGTATCTGTTCGACAGTAACTTCTTTCCGAATTGTTATTTAAATTGGGAAAATGCAATAGGAATAATTGAGTTGCTTACGCATATTATATGCAAATTAAATTCTTATGTTAACTTGATGTCCAACAATGCAAGTAAGAGATGAAAAAGCTGCTCTTGGCTTTGTCTGTCTCACGTGATCAGCGTTAAAAAAATAGGGGAACAGTCTTATTCAGTATCTTATCTCATTCTTCAGTGTACAAGGTAAACACAAGCTGAAAACTGGACAAAAAAAACTACATGGAGGAATGTGGAGTCAGCAACCCATCCAGAAACACCTGAAACCAAAAATGTGCTCCAAACTTCCCCGTTACTAATACTCGTTCAGAGCCTAGAATTCTACTTCCCATGATTTCAAAGGGAATTGTTAAGAAATAGAAGCCCTACAAATAGAGATAGGAAATACACTGTCAAAGTGAGTTAGTTCTATTAGTACTCATATCTTACGGAATTTGGTCGTGCTTGTTATAACCTTTGCCATTTAATTTACAATTTATCTTGTGACATAAGGAAGAGTGGACTGGAGTGGTATTAAATTATCTAAAGACCATTTAAAGACTTTACTTTGGTAATATTAGTTCTACTTTGTTTACTAAACAGTGTAAACTTATCGTCGATAAGTTCCCGATAGCCGATAAAGTATGTGTAGAGTGCCAACTCCACACAAAACTGTCTCAACCAGCAGCAGACCGAGCATTCGACGAGACTAAACACTAAAAGCTGTATAATAAATAAATTATTTACAATATTATTATTGTGCCATACTTACGTACTCGTTTGCTAGTCTATTAATCCTTCATCGAAATAATCATCGTTAACATTTTAAAAAAAATTGAGTGCATCAATGGTATTGTATGTTGTATGTAAGTAGTATTTACGTTCCATTGCAGTTACAAATTTGTACTAATTGCTCGATCAAAATTTATATTATGATGTAAAGTGTAAATATAAAATGGTGATTATGACAGCAAGTATCAAGTACATATAAATAGCAATAGAATTATTGTCTAATAGTGGATGTGGATTATTTACTTACTCGTTGCCCCCGATTCTGAATGCCGTCAACTTTTTTTGGGTAAGCAAAGGATTATCTTTTCGAACGCGATTCTCAATGTTTACCTAATCTTTACGCAACCTAAATAAATAGGTATGCCATTAGGTTTGTTATTGTTTCGTAGGTGTTTTTGTTGAATAGGTAGGTACATAAGTATGTAGCTATAAATTCAAAAATATTTATCTTTTAATAACAAGCCCAATTCATGGTTGAACGGAACATGAGGGATATATGTAGCTGTCTTTATGTATATAAGTACGTGCGTAACTATAATAATATTATTATTATAAATAAGCTATGATGTAACATATTTTTCAAAAGTATTCCTTGCTTGTTAGTTTTAAGAAATGGGTGGGTTAGACTAGAGGTCAAAGGTCAATTGTAGGTTTGCGTATGATTAATTGAATTTTTTTTTATTCACAGGGACTCTAATTTTACTTTTACACGATAGAAAAACGAGCGGATCAAGGCTCGTCATGGATAGTTTATTATAAATTAAGCCTTAAGTTATGCCTTAAGGGTGGTGTGGTGGTAACTGTATGCGTTTTAAGTACATTGTTATTAAAAATAAAATTAACGAGTGTGTCGGTCTGTCTTTACTTTTGTAATCAGCAGTATTATTTGTACAATGACTAAACCCTCTTTAACCAAAACCAATCTTAACCTTCAGTTGTTCAGAAAACTGATAAATTAATGCTGGCAATGGCAGTGGCAACTGCCTCGAAGTAAATAAACAGATAACGTGTCTCATCTCGTCAACTTCGTCTCCTATATCACTTATCAACTATCTCTGCTTACAAAGTTACAAGTCTGTCTTAATTTATAATTTGAACTTCAACCATCCTGATACCCCAGCTCGTGTCCCTGCTTTTAAGACTTTCCAAATTGCAATTGAATTATCATTTTATTATTTAGTGCAACTCTGTCCATTTTAACAAATTGTGCACGACGTCTTTAAAACAGAACGAAACAATCAATAACAATATTTTAGACGTTCTTTTGCGTGTCAACTCAGTCAACTGTTCATACGTAAGCTGGCATAAATATTTATCATTAATTTGAATTATTTATTCCTTTGTACTAGACTACTAGAATATAAGTACTTTTAGAATCCATTTGTCTTATTTCGTTGTATACAAGGAATTTATTATTTTACGAGCTGTTTGTTAAAGTAGGTAACAAACTAACTGACAGCTTAACCTTTTCGCAACGGTACTATTACTTAGTTTTGGCCATTTTGAAAACGGTATTTTCTAGATTTTTGACCTTTTGAAAGTGTTATTTACTAGTTTTGACCATTTTGAAAAAGTGTAATTTACTATTTCTGACTGTTTTGAAAAAGTTTCATTTACTAGTTTTGACTGTTTTGAAAAAGTGTTATTTACTAGTTTTGACCGTTTTGAAAAAGTGTTATTTACTTTCTCTGACTGTTTTGAAAAAGTGTTATTTACTATTTGTTTTTGACGGTTTTTAAAAAGCTAATTTCTAGAATTAAACACTTTTGTAAAGCATCCTTTCCATGGTTTCCCAGTTACGAATAGGTTAATGTAGGTATGTGTATACCTGCCTGCATGCACACTTGTTTCATATGAAAAGCTTTTCATACAGTATTTTTCAGGGTAGCGAAAATAATAATTTCTTCTCTTGTCATTGTAATAATTATGTAATCATTCTAAATACTGCTGCAGTAGGGCAGACCATTGTAGTACATCTGGACGACTGAAATGTTTCATAAAAGAGTGAGGGTGAATTGATTAAGGTAATTTTATGGATATAGGTATTAGCGTACAGGAAAGGCTTGACATATGTACTGGACGAAAGTCGGAACATATAAAAAAAAAGGATTTAAGCATGTGTCTGCTATGTATATAGTATACCCTATATATTTTCAATTGTATTTATTTATTTCAGCAGTTGTTATTTGTATTCATTGACGGTTGTGACGAGAGTAGTAATAACACGATTCGAGTCAAACCATCTTGCACGTTTAAAGAGTAACTGGTGTTCATATTTAAATTAGGGCTATTAAATCGCATCAGCCTGCGTACTGTGTTGGGCTAGCCAAGATCGCCTAGAGTTTACAGCGTTTAGTCATTATTCTCATTATTTTTACTTATCTATGTACCTAGGTATTATCTCTTCAATTTAGTTCTGTTGAAAGTGGAAGCGGGAGTTAGTCAAATCCTGTCTAACTTGGTTCATTAAATTTTTACTTTTTAAATTAAATTACTAATAGCTTTTATTTGGGCCTGGCCTAGGTAAACAATTTGATTAAAATGATTATTTCTACATAAAGTTAAAATCGATAAGTCAGTTTAGTTGTGAACAAGTTGATACATATTTAATGCTGTAATTAGAGTGTAGTATAAACTTGGGCAATGATGGCAGAATCTGCGAATGAGGACCAAGATCAGGTACATAATACGATTAAAGCTACCTACTGTCAAAACTGTATGTTATGTCTCAATTTTTGATTGAACAGTGGACAGTTGTGTTTTGTACTAAATTATTGGAGTATGCGCTAGTTATTAATTTCGTAAATAATTTATTGATTACATTTTTAACCTCTAACTAATTATGATGTGTGTTAATGTGATGTTAATAATATTTTCTAGGTGAACATGACCTCGTTAGAAAAATTTGTTTTTATTGACGCGCGGGATGGAGAAATTGTGAGCGCGGCTGAGAAACGGTTGACGCTCGCCTACGAAGGATTAACGGATTTGCCCCGCAATCTCATTGAAGATTATGCAAGTTACATCGAAATTTTGGACTTGAGTCATAACAAACTAGCGTACGTTCAAAATTGCGTTTATAGGTATTTAATTTTGAATTTTGGTGTCGTTTCGGAAAAAGATAGTAAGTTGTAATGACTACAACCTAGTCTAAATGATGATAAAGTTAAAACGGATTAATCTCTTCTGTTTCTTTTTCTTGACATAAAATTTCACTGTAAATACTTCAAAGATGTTTCGTGTAGACGTAGACTGCGTTTAGACCTTCCGAAAACTAATCTACCTCCAATATAATGATATACCTAATTTAACTGTCCCATCCTATAGCTTGTAAGGAACACGTTGCTTTCTTACAGTTCTGATTTTTACTGTCTTGGGAATTTGCCTTCAATACCTATTTTTAAATGATGACTGGCTCCAAGACTCCTGTATTCATTGTGTACATTGCCACTACCGTAATCTCTTCAGTGAACTATAATCTTTTTATTTTTTAGCAATAATATAAATCTTAGAAAGTAGTTACCGCTACAATGTTCTTTTCTAAAATTCTAAAACAGAATTTGGTACTTTGAGAAAGACGCTAAACGGTTCTGTGACGGCAGAAGTTAAGTAATTGCCTTCGTACTTGTTTTTCTTTACTATATTCTTTGCAACCCCTTTTGCTCTTTTGAAATTAATTCGAGCGGTAGTTAGTTTGATTGCATGAATAGTAGATTAAAAGTTTGTAGGTTTTCTCTTAATTTAGCGATTTGCACAATGTCGTATTCGTAATAAGCGATTGTAATAAAGTAATAATGCATAGTAAGGTTGTGCCACCTAAGAGTACAACTGAATCCGTATGTTCAACTTTATTTGTTTAAACTATTCTTTAGGAACGTAGATTTTCTCTCAAATTTTCAAAAATTGTCAACCCTGATTTTGGATCACAACTTTATCAACTGCGACGTAGTATTTCCTTACATCCCTTCGCTGACAACACTTTGGCTTAATCATAATTTAATTGACAAACTCCACCCATTCATACAGAATGTTGGGAAGTCATTTCCAAATCTGCGTTTTCTAAGTCTCATGGGAAATACGGGTGCTCCAAGCTATCTTAATGGAGGCACGTACTACGAATATTTACAATACAGGTAAAAAAGATAATTAAATAAAACAAAAAATATATTTTGTTTACTAAGCATATTTCTTCGTTGGCAGTTCAATGTGCTAATTAAAAGATGTATTATTGTAATGGTAGGCTCTTCGTGATTTCCTGGCTTCCAAATCTGCAGTATTTAGACGACCGTCCGGTTACTCAAGACCAAAAGGAAGAAGCTCATCGACTGTACAGTCGACCATTTTATCAGACTTTAATGCACCTTCCTTTCCCCCAGTACTTGCAACATTTTCAACAAAAAGTCAAAGGTCTTGTGGATTCCTGGTCAGTGAATAGAACGAATGACTCGGCAGACGCAGTTCCTGCTCAGCCACAAAAAAATCGTATCGTATAATATAACTTTTACTACTGGTAACATTACATCGCTTTTAAGTACTATTACTGGTGCATTTGTGCTCTAATCTTTATCACAATATTCATAATTTTCAAATCATTATGCCTCTCATAGCAGTGACAATCAATTATTTATGGTTTTACAAGAAAAAATGCATGTGTAACAAAACTGGACAACTCTGAGTTTATTAAAAAAACATACTTAAATTATATAATATCCGTTCTTTGTAGCACACGTTATGCTTTTAATGATTTCCTTCACATTTTCTTCATCATCAAACCATCGCATCATTTTGCTCTGATGGTACTGGTTACTGGTAACAAGGTTTTGTTTTTCAAGTTAATATTATTTCTTTGAACATTTATTTTTGGTTAGTCCGGTGCGGTGTTATAGATTAATCTGCTCTGGAATAAATATGTTCGTACCATTAAGTATTATCTAAAAGGACATGCAATATTGGTAAAGATATCCTAATTAACTGCTACAGCTACACACTTTTGTTTAGAATTATAGCTAAAAACGAATTCCTGTAGACATACTTTAATTTTGACGCGCATGGGATAGTTTTACAATGTATCGTGATTTTGAACATTTATATTATCCTATTTATTGATGTTGGATCTGATATTTTTGGATTACTGACAATCAGAAGCACTGTTTTTTGAATAAAACATAACTCAGGAATACGATAGTCAGCCATACGTCGATAAAATTAGTTATAATTCGAAGCAAGTGTGTTTTTTGCTAGTGAGAAGATTTTAATTATCTGTCGTACATGTTTAGTGATTTGTATTCTAGGTACCTTACAGCAATCTATTGTCAATTTTTGTCATTTTATTTTTACGGCACTTGAAAGTATTATAATTCTTAAGCATACTCGTAATGTAATAATTGTAAAGCTCCAAAAGAAATTTTTGTTAATTTGTTGCCAACAATGCCCTATGGGACTAAATTACATTCCAGTCTGCCACGCCATGCTAAATTTAGATTCGTAAAAAGTCATTTTTTGTTGCCCATACTTTGAAATTTTCATTCCTAACTTACGCAAAATTATGTGCTCTGTCTATTTGCCATACCTATTTTAGGATGAGAAGCAAATTTTTGCGAATGCGCGCTAATCCGTGTTAAAGGAGCCTTTAGCCCCGAAGAGAGCTACTCATTTGAAAGCTCTGCAACTTAAAATATAACCTTTCAATTAAGGCAAAGGGAACTAAATTTAGCGTAGCGTGACAGACTGCATACAATAATTGCATTACAAATCGGTTAGATTGAACGTTTAACTACCATTATACGTTGTACATTAACAGTGCATTTTACTCGTCAAGGCCAAACCAAACACCCCGTCCGTCTTTTGCTCCTGTCGTTCACTATTTACACAACACACAGGTAAGCAAGTCCTAAGCGTACGCTTGGATGTCTTAACAATGCAATGTTGGCTCACATTTCATTAGCTTATTATAATTTACCATACAGCTATTTGCTAGAGAAAATTTGGCAGTTAATAATCGATACAGAGGAACAGAATAATCTTAGAAGGCAAAACTCCAACCCGTTACTAACAAGGAATTATTAAAATCGCAGGAATTATTAGCCCAGAGTAAATAAACATTTTCCAAAGTTTAAAATATTAAAAGTATAAAACCAATAGTACATTTACATACATTTTACATTCGTCATATTTTCGTTTTGAAAGTGATACCGACGGAACACTCTATATGAAGGACTTTCTGCTGACAAAATGTTTAGCTATAACCTGTTATTCTGTTATTAATGGCTCTTTAATTTTACTTCCTTTTCAATTTAATTAATTATTAGGTGATGTATTTTTAATTTCTGTGTTAAAAAAGTTAAACCTGAAAAGTGGCGGTAAGTTCCTGCATGCTTGAAGCCTTATCACAGTTTTTATTTGATTTTTTTTAAATAATAGGTAATAATAAATTGGACTTTGAAACGGCGACAGTAACACTAACACATTAATTACTTAATTATATTAAAATATGTAATTTATACAAAATCAGCGTAGGTGTTTCCACTATGCGACTACAACCTCTAGTGTACTTATAATAAAGGAACTCAAATAATGACATTACGTTGTTTACTTTTTTGTGGTTCTCTTTTTCTCCACTTTACAAACAGTATAATATTCTCGTATAGTACAGTAAGCCTTCGTGCAATTGAAAGGAGACTTCAGTGTTCATTCCAACTTCCTACCTTATATTATCTTAATTCCAAACGCCTTTACATAAGCTACCTTCTTTTAGTCGGTATTGTTTTTACTTTGCGAACGAGACATTTAACAAATCTGAAATCACATCGGAAAATGTTACAACTACAAAAAAACTTCAACTGACACCATCAATCTGTGATGACCACAGACTACAAATGGATTTTTTAAGTTGAAATAAAATAAATATTACATTCTCCAATTAGTATACTCTGGTTACACTTATTACACAATAAATTACCTACGCAGTTCCTGGAATGGACGAAATCCTATTATCATAGAGAGGAATAATTTCTTGTTGTAGCGAGTACACAAGAGTACTAGACTGGAGTCACAAAACTTTAATTACACACTAGGCACGCTGGCACAGAAAGTAAGAATCGTACACTGCCAATTTTTCGGCTTTTTGGCATTGACGATGACAAAATTGCATCTGCTTGGACTATGCTACTTATTCAGTTTCAACAGCACATTCACTTAAAATAACCGCAAACTTCAAACATGTCCAACATTGTTACCACTAGTGCCATTAGCACGATCATTGGTGCTGGACTGAGACTCATTTGCAATGGCAACCACAGGAGGTATTAAAGTAACTGCATAGAATTCCAATTTCCGTCGGAGACACTTAACTGTATCAAGTGCAGCTCCAATCATGGCACTATCAACGACACCTTTAGGGACCCAACCTTGCAGTCTTAAGTCTACGTCTAGCACCCACTGGTACTCCGCTCGACTTGGTTCTCCAGTACAACCGTTTATCACCCAGCCTCCTACTCCATTAGTACCTCTGTAGTCACAAAACGCACAATTATTTTCATATTCTTTTCATCTAAAAAAGTCATCCAAATACTCGAAATCATTATCCATTAAATTACCTTATTAGTTTAGGCTGATTTGGTGGTTTTACTGAATGCTTAACTGACACAGCTGCTAAAACTTGGGTCCCATCTTGATTTAATTTAAGATGCCTTAAAGTTACAAAATCTCTGGACGAAACCGGTCCCCCAGATCGACTAACTTGATACGTCACATCCGTCTTCGCATCGATCTTTTGCAAAATCTGACACTGAATTACACTCGGATTCCATTCTGGCATGGATTCAAAATTGTGAAATAATTCGGTCACCACTGCTTCTGGCGGCACAGGTAAAATTCCCTATACAACAAATTGAGCAATAAGTCACTAATGGGTCAGTACACGAGCGCACATTTAAACTAAGAGCGCTAACAATTTTTGTTTCTAGAAAATGCGTCTTACCGAGATCATAAATATTTTATGATGAGCCTTTTGATAAAAGACACTGTCTCCCACATCCGACGATTTTTCTAACACCCATCCGGAGGAATGTATACGACTTAATAATTCTTCAGCAATACCTGGTCCTTGCTGAAGCCACATTTTCGCCTGCAATAGCGAAATAATTAATGAAATATAAAATGTATTCTAGTAAGCGTGGGGTAATACAAAGAAATTTTAACGCATACCAAAATACATCAAAAATGTAAAAATGTAAAAAGAAAGGAAAAGAATTACTTCAGGTGTGTCCCCACGAGTTTTTGAGAATTTTCTATCCATTCGCTCTGTTTCCGAATTGTCAATCTCCCCATCCGATTGAAGTGGAGACTCTAAGGGCGAGTAGAAATTTGCGATTGACTCTGGGTAGCTGTGAGCGACGGGTGCACCTCTGGCAATCTGTGAAACTGATTCACTCAGCCAAGGTATTACTCCGCGACTTCCACTTACACCTTGGTGATAACCTTTACATATTTCCCAATAAAAAAATCTAACTTTAGTATGACACAAGTACCTATGTATTTTACCCTTCAATCTGCTATATTCCGTGTACCAATCGGCAAGTTGCAGTTAAAATTCATGAATTCAAGATTGCAATCATATTATTTTCATTTGCTTTTCCTTTGACAGATTCTTTGCCGCTTTCTACTTGTAAATATTTTCTGCAGAAATTCGAATATCGATTTAATCAATAAAAATAATATTTCAGTGCTCAACAACGTACGTATTTTGTCCTGTTTAATGAAACAATAGAGTTCTTATGGAACTAGCTAGTTTAAGTATGTGATCTAATCTTAACAAAGGTGTAGATTAGGAAAGAGCAATACATAACTTCCACGTCATCTCAAATTTTCATCATTTGTAGAAAAAGTACTTGATAGCCACACTAAGTAAATACATAAATACATCTATTCTGCACGAATACAAAAAAGTTAAGCAACTGAATTACTGAATAATAATGAACACAAATTATTGCTACACCAAAACATGCCGACATAAAATTGCAACTATCAAGCTAGTTCAGTTCTGAGAATGTACAAATGCCTAGCAAATAATATAAAAACTTATAAAACATAGTTCAAAAGAAATGACGGAAATATATTTGAACAAGGTAGGTAGCTAAGTACTTCGTATTTTGCGACAGCACCAAGCAGGTACGCTAAACACAGGAAAATTAAATTTATGATTTTCTAAAATTAGTCAGGACGTGCATAGTAGCTTCGGTACTTCGTAAAATTAATGTAGCACCGAAAATGATGCAATCACGAATAAAAATGGCTTAAATTATAAATGATTTGTAAGAATGTAATGTTCTTACGAGATAAATACATGGCGGCCTGTCTCTCTTGAGGAACTACCCGGAAATCCAAGAACCAAGCTTCCGACCACGACAATATGAAGCTGGATAAGACAAGCATAACTGGATACGTGGCGTTCTCAAACTGTGCCCACTTCATGGTTCAAAGGTGAATTCGTAGAACAGAAAAATTGATAGACATTTAATTTTCTACTAACATTAAGTACATACACAACTCATTATGACTCTGCTTATCTAAGTACGTTATTTCTGCCTTATTATTAATATCGGGGTTTAAGGAATTCATGCTTTCGCTTTCGGGCCGAAAATTTGATCACTTGTCTGTCTTTCGTACGGCTAAAACTGGACTTTAACTAATACAATGTTAAAAAATATTCTAATTCCAATTCTTCGGTACAGCATCCAATAATCTCACACATTTAAAAGTTCCTATGCTAACAATTAATAGGGTGAAGGCTTGCAATTGTGGTTTCCTTGCAATTGTGGTCGATTAGAATAAAATGTTGAAAACAAATAAAAA
>JAQFZC010005260.1:0-14476 GCA_034695205.1 Dicyrtoma fusca | reverse complement strand
TTTTGAAAATGCTGATTTATTGTTTTGACCTTTTCGAAAGTCTTAGTTATTGGTTTTGTATGCTTATTGAAAATTTTTAATTTCCAGTAAAAATCTCTTGTAAAGAATTCTTTCCATGGTTTCCCAGTTGCGAATAGGTTAACTTACTAGAATAGAATATAAAAAGTAGGGAATCTAATGCGTATTTGTGGGAAATAATGCAAACAGATTTTGAGTCCAGACTTCAACACAGAGAGAGAGAAAAGGGCTGTGGGCTAATTTTTAAACACCACTTAGGCAACATGTTGTGCTAATGTTAACATAGGCTCTGATTAATCAAACTGATTAGTCAAACAAGCCATAGCTAGGCATCTGCTCATTGTGTCTCATACATACATAGATCCTTGACAGCATTCAGGTTAAATTTTAACTACGTTGCTTTAGGATGAATGAAGGAGCTTTCCTGTTATTTGAAATTAAACTAATTGAACAAGTGCATTTCACATGTGAAGTCAATGGACAGAGCAGAGCAGTCTGCACAGAGTTGGATTAAATTGGCCAAGAGAAGAATTTATTATCCTAGTCATCAGTCTCGTCACTCATCCCGCAATCAATAATTCCCATAATTTTACTTTGTATTTACATAGGATTTAGTAATGCGATTCTGCAGTCACAGTAGTGCAGTGCAATAATGTATTGGACTCTCGAGTATTAATTTATTCGTGTTCTTAGCTCTCTTATCAGCGCACTCATAGGAAGAGTGAGTAGGGAAACTTGTACCGTATCGCTTTTGCTTTTTTTTTTTTACCTTTAGTTTTTGTGAAGACATGGAGCAACTGTGCACAACTGTAAAGATGAAGTTTTTCCCACTGTTTCCCTATCCGCAGAAGAACCACACAATAAACAAAATAAAAAATTCATAGGTTACGATTACGACGCACACACGATCCCGCATCTCTTATCTAGTACACAGAGAGTTTATATGTATATACCTAAATAAAAAAAAAGTAACAAAACTCCTTGCATTGCAGGAGTAAAAGGTTTTTAATTTTCATACTTAGTCCCACCATCCGCAATCAGTCATTCATCATCAACATTTTAATCAAACAACAACTTCTTGTGTCGTATACAAAAGACCCTATGCTACAATCCTACACCTGATAAACAGGCATTTTTCCTCAGGGCTTCGTTTTTTTTTCTTCGTTTAGTTAACATTTTTATATTTTTAAGCATTATTACACATGTAGTCTTTAAGCAGTTGAAATGCTCAATCTGCATTGGGAAAGTACCTATGTAGGTAGGTAGGTAGGTGCGCGTGCATGTGATTTGTAGCTTTTTGAAAAAGGCAGTTTCGTACTTTCAAAAATAATAAATGGATTTTGATTTCAATCCCAAGTATTTTTACTTTACGGAAATTAGGCATAATTATCTATCCAGAATTACTTTATGTAGAGTGTAGTACAAAAACAATGTTCTTAGGTAAGGAAAGGAAAGCTGGACATTACTTTGACTTTTGAAGGGTTGAAAGAGTTGAATGTAATACGGAAAGCCAACATGGCATCGTCAATCGTACATAAGTTGGCCCTTCCTTGAGCTTTAGTTTTGGTCTTTGGTTTGTGGTGCATTGCATTAAGTAAGTATTTGTACTGAGTTGTATTAAGGAAGGGTACATACGTGTTTGGAGAAACTCAAGAGTGAGGGCAGAGGACGAAGCACACCAAGACTGATTCTCTTCTTCGAGCTGATTAATGATATAAACACAAGTGAGTGGAAATCCTCACATATTTTCTTAAGACAAATGTTTACCCCAGAAACAATTTACGATCCAGAGAATCGAGAGAGAGAGAGACTGAAAAAGAGAAGAGTGCTCCCAAGAAACTGACTCACCTACGTACTCTTGTAATAGTTGTGTAATAGTTAATAGTAATAGTATTAGTCCGTTCACATCAATTGTGTACCAAGTTTTTTTTGTTTTTAACATTTAAGGGATCTCTCTCTCTCTCTCTCTCTCTCTCTCTCTCTGTGGCATTTCCTTCGAGAATTTCTCTGCTTTGGTTTCCCAGTTGAAGTTGAGCTTGGCTTTTCTTTTCCCATCTGACTGAAGATAGTGACGGGCTATCTAGTTGTGCCTCTTTATATATTTCGATCAACCATCAACATCAACCAACCCTCAGATCACACACATTGATAGATACTCTGGAAGTTGGCTTGGCGTTGGCAGTCATGTATATTTCATGTCATATTATGTATACCGGGCTCCCTAGCCTATATGTATGTACATATGTATATTGCCATGACCATGATGGGATGGAGTGGACCATGGCCCAGCTCCTTTAGCATTAAAAACTGAGAGAGTTGCAATGTTTTCAACTGCACTTCGAGTCCAACTCACTCTCAGTCATAATATGTTGATCGTAGACCTGGAAAAGTCTTGCGAGAGCATTTTTTATCTTTGTACATATTTTAGGAGCAGGAACTAAAACTGAAAGCTTACTGGCATAGGTCCTTGTTCTCATCTTTTATGGAATGGAAATACGTAGGTAAGGACGTGTATTTTTCCAACATCTGTGTACACATCGTGGGTGGAGAAGCATTGTGGCACAAGTTCACATTTTCGCAACTGAAAAACCATGGAAAGTATGCTTTACAAAAGTGATTTTTTAAAAAATTAACTTGTTCAAAACTGCAAAACTAGAAATTAACATTTTCAGAAGCATTCAAAACCAGTAACTAAGGATTTCAAAAAGGTCAAAACAATAAAATAACATTTTCAAAAAGATGTAAAACAAGAAATTGACGCTTTGAAAAAGGTCAAAACAATAAAATAACATTTTCAAGAAGATGTAAAACAAGAAATTGACACTTTCAAAAAGGTCAAAACAAGATATTAGTACTTTCAAAAAGATGTAAAACTAGAGACAGTACCGATTCGAAAAGGTTAAAAAGCGTGCTGCTTTTTTTTAGCAGTTTTACAACTTTTTGGACTCGTGTCTTAATGCTTCTTCAACCACGGTGTGCACATACAGTTAGTTGGAGCCTCTATGTGTAGCCTATAGGCTGGGAACACATGCACAATAATAATAATAATAATTACAATAACATGCCATGTTATATCATAACTCTTGACTTGACTTGACTCGGAGCAGTCAAGTCGGATGCGGAACGATCTCTGTCTGTCCGAATGTAGCGCAGATGAGAGGGGCACGGACGGAGCAGTATTTGTCTTCCTTCACCACAAGATTCTTCAGGTTACCCTAGAAAAATGTGTAAATAATGGGAATTTTTACCCTGACTAGCACATGTATTAATCTATTTGACTATTTCTATGTGATCCTTGGATATTTTGGTAGGTTGTATGGGGCAGGATGGTGTATGGCCTGTTGGAAGGTACCGTGAACTGATTAGTCAAGTCATTCCTCCATACTTTCTTACGTCAAGTGCTCCAAGTCATTGATCTGATCTTCTGCTCTTGTGTTATTATATGACGGATCAGCCTCGTACATGGTTTCTGTAGTTTCTATCTTTCTATTTTCTTAATTTAATTTCCTGGCCATGTGTTCACTGTTGATACGTACACTGGTGGACAGACTTGGAGCATGAGGGTAGGGAAGTCAACTGTATCGCATATATTAGGGAATACTTGGAAGGAAGGTATAAAGTAAAAGTTGATTTTCCATGCCATTCTCAATGACCTTCTTTGAGAGCACCTTTACTAGTGTGTGAATGTATACAGATGATTTATTGTGATAAATTAAATTAATTTTTTTTAAATGTTTGCTCTAATTTTCAGAGGGAATTCTGAGTCGACTGGTCATTTACTTGTAGATCCATCCCGAGTATGTCGTAAAGCGCGGAAATTTCAAGACAATTCAAAAATGTCCATGAATCTTATTGTGCCTGGGAAAAATATGGGGGGAGGGGGTGGGCTGGGGCGTCATCGACGTAAAGTTCATAGTTTTTGCACCAAAGAGCCTGAAATCATTCAAGAAGCCACCCGAGGGGCTCAACTGGCTACCTCAGAGTGTCAATTCCAATTTAGAAACCGTCACTGGAATTGCTCCGCACTTCCCAGAAGTATTCGACGGATTCTGTCCAGGGGTGAGACTGCCTTTCCTTTCCCTAATTAGTACTGCGGGTTATCTGCAATACAAGAACAAGAACCATTCACGACTCTCTGTCTTAAAATTTCAAAATCATTTTTTCCATAATAATTGCTCCATCACACCTGGAAGGCTTTAACTACTCGCTAATGTATTCTAGGATTCATGCGTAAATTGTCTCAAGCAGTAAATGAGAACAAGTGCATAGAAATAATTGAAAATGTGGGGAAAATTTCGTGAGCACATAACTTGAGCTTCCTTCGTAACTTGAAGGGAAGGGGCAGAGTTATTAGTGGGACATCTCATGGGTGAAGAAGCATTGTGGCCGAAGCCCAGTCTCTGCTTAAATGCAATCATAATCTCACTTTGACTCGAATCCCTACAATTCACTTTTTAATTATTATTCGCAAAAAGCAAAGTGTAAATACGGCACTTTATTCTTTTCAACAACAGTAAAACTAGCATTTGCACCTTCTAGAAATTACTGACAGTTTAGTTGTATACACATTTTAAAAAATATGAAAAAAATACACTCAAAAACATGCGAAAAGTGGTATTTACTTGTTTTGAAAAATTTGCAAAGAGTGGTACTTGACTTTTACAAAAGTATGCAAAAAGTTGTCTTTACACTTTTTCAAAAGTATGCAAAAAGCGGTATTTACACTTTTTCAAAAGTATGCAAAAGCGGTATTTACCCTTTTTCAAAAATATGTAAAAAGCTGTATTTACACTTTTTCAAAAATATGTAAAAAGCTGTATTTACACTTTTTCAAAAATATGCAAAAAGCGGTATTTACACTTTTTCAAAAGTATGCAAAAAGAGGTATTTACACCTTTTCAAAAGTATACAAAAAGCGGTATTTACACTTTTTCAAAAGTATGCAAAAGGTAGTATTTACACTTTTTCAAAAATATGTAAAAAGCCGTATTTACACTTTTTTAAAAGTATGTAAACAGTAGTATTTACCATTTTTCAAAAGTATGCAAAAATTGGTACCTATTTACACTGTTTCAAAACTAACAATCATGGGATTTGCACTTTCAAGCATGTGTAGAGGTGGTATTTTCACTTTCTCAAATCAGTAAAACTGCTGCTTGCCCCTTCATAGAGATGTGTAAAAATCCTATTTACACTTTTTATAACAGCAAAAGGTACAAAGTAGGTTTTTGATTGACTTGTGTCAAACTGACATTAAGAGAAGGGTGGACTTGTGTGGGAATGCTTTCGTGCGGGGACTGGACTCAACCAAGAATGCTTCTTCACCCTCGAGATGTAAGTTGGTTGCGTCTGCACTACCTGCGTTAAGTACCGTGTTTATTATGATGATGGTCCATTGGCGTGGTGCATATTGTAGTGGAATAGCGTGAGGATGCAGGTTGGCTCGAAATAATAATTGTTGAAATGTTCTCAAAATTACCCCCACCCACTGCACACTCTTCGGAGTGAGAGCGATCGTTTTCTTACAGATGAGGGTGTAGGGCATTTCGACCCTGCTATGCATACGTGTATGTATGGAGGGAACTAAGTAGCTTCATGCAGGTAATAATTGTAAATTGTAAAGTGTGTAAAAATGGAAGAGGTGGGAAAATGGTGGAGACCTCCCTGATTTAAAGGGTAGTGGAAAAGTGTCATGTAAATGGTGGATGATCATTGGGTTTTATGCAGTCATTTCCAGCAAGTTTAGCTCGTAAAATACACCAGTTCACTCCAAAGTATTTCTCATAATATTTTTTATTACTATTCTTACTGCTTTCTCAGTTTTTGTTTGCTTGCTGACTTCCCTGCCTTCCATCGCATCGGTCTCATCTCTCCCTATACTGTGGACTGGGTGAATGTGGACGAGCCATGTAATCTATGCCTATAATATATTATTATGTACATACGTATTTGGTTGCAACTTTTAATTTGACCCATCTATACAGAGATACAGACATGTAGTAGGCAGTTGTTTCAGCCTTCATGCGGTTTACTGTTCATTTGTTCGTCTATCAGTTTCAGTGTCGGTCCCTGTCGCCCGTCAGACCGTTTGTCGTCATTTATTTTACAACGGCCTACTAGTCACTACCTTCCACTTTGATGTTGCGAGATGTTGGGTGCCTGTGTCTATCTGTGTGTGTGTGTGTCTGATCCATGTCCATGTTTTGCCCAAATTCAGATAAGCTAAGCAGCTTCCATTTTTTACACGAAATTTTTCCCATAAGAGTCTTTGCAAGGAAAAGCTTTTAGAGGCAAGAATTCTTAAATTCATTGTCTCAACGCTTGGTTCGACCTGTGCAAGCTAGTGTCCTACCGTCTCTGTATATTTAGAGTGTATCAAGCAATTTTGAACGTTTTCTTCATCCAAAACTTTGCAAAGCATGCAAAAATACCACTTACACTTTTTCAGACCAGTATTTTGAGTTTTGAACTTTTCAAAAACTTTTAAATAGACTGTTAGCACCGCCCAATAAGTGTAACAACGCGAATTGAACCTTTTCAAAAAAAAACTTGGAGGATAATTAGTATGTTCAAAAAAAGTATGAAAGGCGTCCTAATGGTGGATATTGGCTAGTTTTGTGTGTGAATGAGGGTGTGCACTTGTGTTTGGTCGGTGGTCCCTCTGTTTGTCTGTCTGTCTGTCTGTCGGTCTGTTAATGGTCGTGTTTGTATGTGGACTTGTGTTAATACATGAGATTCATTTGGTTATTGGATTGGTTTCGTTTTGTTAGATATTTGACAATGTCTCTGTGTCCGTCTGTCCGTCCGTCTGTCTGTCTGTGAATGACAATGACCTGTCGTTTGGGTAAAAAGGTAAGACTCTGATTGCATATCCATTATGGAGGGATTGTTGTAGTTTCTTTGGGTATGTAGCTGCCAAGAGGAGCTTCTGGCGGAGGGCCGAAGGAGTGAGTGAGTGGACCGTGGGAAAAGTCACTTGGTCGTCTTTTTCCTTTCGTCCTTTGGTCGTACGTGGAGAAGTGGCTGCTGACAAGTCTTCCAGCCGTAAATCTTCCCAACTTCTCTCTCTCTCTCTCTCTCAATCTCTCTCTCTCAAACCAAAGGAAATGAAAGCATGGGGAAGAAGGAGCTATCTCTCTCCTTCACAACTCAAACACAGTCGATGACATGCATCGGCACAAGGAAACAGAAAATCTTCAAGGCAGCAGCAGTAGCACTGGCCACACTGATCAGTTTCCAGTAGACTTGTAGACAGACAAGTGGTTGTACAGGAATAAAGGGAGCCTCATCACAATGTATAAAAATACCTTCGCCAACCACTCAGCATAAATAGCTACCAATTCCAATTCCAATATCAAATCCATGCTAAATACATTTCCTTGTACATACATCCTCCATTCAGCTGCAAAAAGGCGAATTTGTACAACATAAATGCAGTAGATTGTACAATAGTTGTACTGTATAGAACTCAAAATATCAAAATTCCTTTTGAACGCGTAATTTTTTAAAAATATTTTACCTATATTGCACAGCGCAAGTGCAATCAGCATTAAAAAATGAGCCGTTAGTGATACATGAACAGGCAGTTAGTGTCTTTTGCAAATTGAACGAATGAGTAGCAGACAGAAGGGGTTATAAACGGATTTAGATTTAGCGTGGACGACAGTGTTGAATGTGTACAGGTGATCGCGTCTGATTCTGATTCTGACTAGTGAGATGGTCGCCTTAAATACTATGTACAGTGTAATTATATTGGAAAGTGAAAGAACTGAAACAAAAAGAAGTTGATAGAAGATTCCTCAGGGTTTTCTACATACCTCCGCTATAAGGATGATGTTAGGAGGGTAGAAGCTGTTGCCATTGTGGGTATAGTATGTACGGAATGATTGACTGATTGTGATTGTGAGAACCCACCCGAGCTGAGGCTCAGGTGCGTATCTTGAAATATTTTAGTTTTAGGCAACAACACAATTTAATAGTTTTTAAAGATTAAGTATTTTTGAAAGAAATTTTGAATTTAAAAAAAAAGAAAAATTATTTTCGAAATGTCTGGTATGCGTATGGTACGGTGCCTATAGTAGGTTGCCGATAGCTGGCTACGCTGCTGTGGAGTGGAAAAGCCAGAAGTCAAAGGGAAGGTAGGTCTGGGGTTTGTGAAATGAAAACCCGGCTTTTGTCTTGTCTTGTCTACTCGTACAAATTGATGAGTCCCATCAGCACCTGATAATCCTGTCAAACTCTACCTTCTTAGTAGTTAGATGTGACTCTCTGCTCTTTCACTTCCCAGTCATCTCCTATAAGAACTATAGCAACTCATCATACTATAGGTATAGCTACTACATACTTTTTAGATATACATATAGACAGATATGACACTACTTACCAATCAACCCACATCCCACCATTACTGCCACCTTATCTTCCATTCATTTCTGTCACACACGGAGCCACAGAACTACGCACTTACTCAAAAGCTAAGCTCAAGTCATGGGAGACCAGATTCACTATCAACTCACTACTGCATGTACGTAACTTGGTCTGTAACTTCAACTCTTTCCTTACTTCACTTACCGTTCCATGGCAAGGATGGGTCCCTCTTGTAAGCTATCCGACACTGCTACCTTATCAGATAGTTTCCTTTAACATTTTTCTCCAAACTACAAACTACAAACTACCCCCAGCTCACCCACCGCAAAATATGTCACTTGCCAGCAAAAACAAACAGGAGGAAAGAGGCCTACATTTTGAGCTATTTAATTCAGTTCCCAACACCTTCATCATTCCCCTTTATTAATTTCTCTTCCCATTATTATCCTTTTGTAAGCTGCAAACAATTATTATGGAGATATATAGTTCATACAAAAACTGGACTCTGATTCTGATTTACTGGCTTCTCTTGATTTACTGGTTGATTAATGGATTTTGTGCTTTGATTATTGATTTTATTGAGGGGTAGTGCATATATAGTGATTTGATTTATTGATGGGTGGTGCTGAGTAACTAATCCTAAAGGTGAAGTTTAGCTATCTTGAATTGCCTACCTCTATGTACATACATGTGTCACGAACGGTAGTAGCAGGTGCAAAACGTAGGTACTATATGTACCTACTATAGTATAGTATATGCTAATTATTTATAGCTCATTCTAAAATTAAAACGTCAGTTTGTACCGGAAATATGTATGCCTCGCGGCAATGAACTGAATAGAAAACATAATAGGTAACCAACCTATGCCTTGGTATATGGCATTACATGACATGTGCTTGCTTGCTTTTTCGAGCTATAATTATACTTGGGTGGGTTATCCACCTTATAGTATAATACACCTGCTGTCAAAATGGGGAAATAAATGTAGGTACCTAGGTGGGTACATGCATAAAATAAATAAATAAGTCACGCCGACCTTTCCGTTTGCATGCAGATCCTTTTTCGGTTGAGTTGTCGAGTTTGGGAGCCTTTGGACACGATGACGACTGTTGACAGTATTGATTTAGAATCGGTTTTGTCAGCAAGTGTTTGTAATAATTATTGTACTGATAATAATAATTGTTGGTCCTTTGGGACGTGGAATGAGTGAATCCTCAAATTCTCACGTTAAGGAAAGTGCTGACTGCTGAGTGTGGGGACACAGGTAGTGGGGATGTCATCATTTCGAGTTAATGTGGTCACTCTGGGGATGATATAGAGTGTACAGGGACAGAAGCAGAATGGTGCATAGCGTCGGTGAAAGAGCATTGTTGATTGTGGCCGAAATCCAGTGTAATACTAGTTTTACCATTTAAAAAAAGGCGTTAATATAGTAGGTAGTTTTAGAATTTTTATAAGTTCAAATACAAATTGCAGCATGCTTGAAAAAAAGTAAATAGCAATAGAAATAGTTTTGAAATTTTTTAACAAGGGCAAATAACAGTTTTACCGTTTTTGAAAGAGTGTAAATAGCATTTTAACCATTTTTCAAAAAATGTAAATAACAATTTTGCAGTTTTACCATTTTTTAAAAAGTGTAAATACCTATTGTATCACTTTTTTAAAAGTGTGAATACCAGTTTTACCATTAAAAAAAAGTGCAAATAACAGTTTTACTATTTTTGAAAAGGTGTAAATAACAGTTTTATCATTTTTCAGAAGGTATGAATAGCATTTTAACCATTTTTGAAGAAAACAGTTTTGAAGTTTTACTCTTTTTTAAAAAGTGTGAATACCAGCTTTACCATTTCAAAAAATGCATATAGCAGTTTTACTCTTTTTAAAGAAAACAGTTGTGCAGTTTTACCATTTTTTAAAAAGTGTAAATACCAGTTTTACCATTTAAAAAAGTGCAAATACTAACAGTTTTACTATTTTTGAAAGGTATAAATAGCAGCTTTACCATTTTTGAAAAGTATAAATAGTAGTTTTACCATTTTGGAAAAAGTGTTCCAGAGATACTTACACTTTTAGTACACGTGTGAAAAGTGCATAGCGTGGAGGCCGTTGTACTTGCTTCAGAGTGCTTCTTCACCCACGATGTGTAGAGGCACATACATATTAGAAGAGAGACCGGAGTAATAATGGAAATACTTGGTCGTAGTGGGCCGGAGTGAGAATAGGAGGAAACAAAGCGGAGTAGACAGTGAAGAGTCAGAGTGAAAGGAAGCAAAGTGTCTATAATTCATTGACAGTGGCATGGCAATGTCATCCTACCTGTCAACTCCTTGGGGGGCTCTACTTATCTGTCTTATTGGTCTATTTGATTTCTCTCCTTCGTCTCCTCCACAGTCTACCATCTTCCACACCGACTCTTCCTCTAATACACTTCCACTCACTTCATAACAGTCCCTGCACGCATCTTCCACTCCACGACCCAGCTCCACATACCCTCTCATTACAATGGGACATCAAGTAGAATATTATGTACAATGTATATAAATCTTACGTAACATGGTCATCGAGTTTCTTAAGCCCCTTGATGAAGTTTTTATGGCACTGTCTTGATTGTGGGACGTTGGACTGGACGGACGCAGCGTACTTATTCCGTATTTTTGTACGTATATTTATGCATGGAACTGCTCTCCAACTCCAACTCAACTGCACCCAAAGAAGAAGAAGAAAAAAAAAAGAAAAAGTAGTTTAGAGCTTTACAAGCTTTCCAGAGACAGATATAACTAGATGCAGACAAAACAAAGTAGATCCAACTGAGAAGGTCCACTATGCCTCCTTTCATATTATGAAGTGGTGGTCCGGAGGGAAGCTATATAGCCGGAGCCCCAGTCATAAAATTCCAAATCCACACAGGCAATCATCATAAAAAGAATTTCTTTTTCACCTGAATTTATTGCACAAAGTGAAGGAGTGCACATTACGCGAATAACTGGGAGATTTATGGAGATTGTTAATGTGGAGATCGTGCACGGAGAGCCTTGTACTTTTCTTTCTTCATCTCTGTCTTCATTCATTCTACAAGCTATAGAACGTAGGCACTCACTCAGCTCAATTTCCAAGAGTAACCCAACCAACCAAAAAAAAAACAACACACGAATGAAGGAAAGGAGCTCAATCCCACTATCCATTTCATTCTAATATAGAGATAATCTATGGGAGTGATGAGCTTTAATTCAATTTGACCGCTCCGTAATGCTTCTACTCATAAAGTGGAGTGGAAAGGACATTGATGTTGATGCTGATTAGGTGGACGGTGGGGCTCATATGTTCATCTGTTGAAAGGTGAGCTGGTTGCCTTTGCATTTGCCTTTGACTCTCTTGACGGGATGGAGAATGGAGATGGGAGGATGATGATGATGATGAGAGTCGGAGAGTCATGGAGCGAAATGTGTAATTTATTTTAAATTTATTAATTTTGATTGACACGGCACAACTTTTGTCATTTTCATATTTCCTTCAAAATCCCGTACAACTGCTCTCTTGCAATATTAATATTATTATTCTTGCTACCTTTTTGCTTGGGCGCAGATGATGTATGTAAGGTTCCTCGTATTATACAATTTGCGTGCCGTGCCTTTTGACTTGATTTCCTCTATGATGCCGTGCCGTGCATGAGCTGCTCTCTCACTTTGTTTATAACAGTCTGACAGAGGCGAGTTCATGGGCTGATTTGCATTTTGATCTTACATCCGATGAAATCGATTATCTTCATTTCATGTCCATTGCACTCCAGTACCAAAACCAAAGAATGAGTTCTGCTGTACTCTCAAGTAGTTTCAGAAGAGTCAGTTTATTTTATGTGCATTGCGTTGCGTAACCACAAAGCAAAGCAACGGTGATCTGTCTCATCATCCTTGACGTTACATGACGCGCCATGCCATGAAGATGGCAGGGACAAGCGTTCCATGAGCTTTTACTATATTTTAATACATTTTTATTTATTCAGTCAGAATCCCTGTCAGCTATGATCTTATATAGGAAATTTTGTATGCCTAATTATATTGTATACCCACATCTGTAGGTAGGGCAGTCCAGGTTCCGTTGTTCCGTTCGGTGCTAAAAATTTGAGTTGAAAGCACGACTGCTGTGCAAATCCAAGAGATACATAGCTTTTCACAATAAAATAATGTATCTGCATTGGCACATGTACTAATAATAAGCGCTAATGCATGGTTGAAGTGAAATGATTCAAAGTTGGTGAAGAAACAGGATTACAGGATCTTTTTTTTTGTATTTAGCTTCCTTGTGTTGCATTTTGCATTGCATTAGAATGAAATGAGCATCAACTCTTAACGATAAGTAGAATCTGTAGTAAATTGTGAGTATGAGAGCTTTCAATAATTTTATTTTTTTTTGTAATCTTTACTTTTTCTCTGATTTCAGATACGAGAGAAGCTGCCTTTGTCTATGCAATAACGACTGCAGGAGTGACCTACGCTGTGACGAAAGCGTGCAGTTCTGGTCAAGTGGCTGATTGCCCATGTGATCGAACTTTATCAAGTAAGAGAAGCAAATAAAAAGCAAAACAAAAATCTTTTTCATATTATTTGATTCACTTTATAATATGTACATACATTAGCATAGCGTTATAGCAGTAGATTTTTTTACATTAAATGTTACAGTGTATCTAACTGTAACGCTATCTTGTAGGATTTAAAACAATTTAGTAAAATTATACCTATTCGTTTTTGCTATATGTAGATATACCCTTCAAATCTAATTCAATTCCTAGCGTCAGTCAGTGTCCTTTTCTTCCTTGTTTTTTTCTCTTCTTCTTTCTGCAATGTAATGTACTACACTCGGCGTGATAGAAAGTGGAAACATCAGGCACGGATTTGAATGAAATATCTGTGGAGTAGAGACTCTTTTTCCTTGAGAACCTTGGGTCGCTATCAAATGGAATATCTACGTGAATAAAAACCGTTTTACTCTTTGACAGCAGGTTACAGGTGTTCATGTGAACTCTCCGTATCTACTGCCATAATGCATTTCCTCTGTTACAAAATCAACTTTTGCAACTCAAAGATCCTTTAAAATGAACAGTTACAATTCTTAACTATACAGCGGGTAGAATTTTTCTGATGGTTACTCTCTAAATTACAAGAGGTGTGCTTCTTTATTCACAAATCAATAAAGGATTAATTTGTATCGGATAGCGGATAATTAAAAAATGAATAATTAAATCGAATTGAAATGAATAAACCTTGAAAAAAAAGATTTAGAAAAAATAATCACTGAAAAAGTTTAGAGAAGGTGCCTCAACAAAGTTCCAGTGGATGTGAGGGTGTTATTATAAATATTTGAGTCCTAGGTAGCTATTAAAGTTTAAGTTGTTAAGTTAAGTGTTAAAACTGAGGAATCCTTGTAAAACTTTTTAAGGAAATTCCAGTGATCCCTTAAGGACCAAAGTACAGACAAGTAGGTGGATTTGGGAATGTATGGACAATCCTAATGATAATCAGGCGGGCATGTCTATACTACGTGTAATGGGGGATGAAAAAGGAGTAAAGAACCCGAGTGAGTTGGGATGTATATGATTTGACTTGAGGTAGTGAGTTGGGAGATGATTCTGTGAGGAAATAGCTACAATTTAGGGTAAAAGGAGGCATTAGCTGTAGATTCTGTGGAGTGGATACACTTTTCCACTATAAGGCTAAAGCGTATAATGTTGGTTTGGTAAAATAAAGTACATATTGAGGAAGAAAGGACTGACGGACTGACTGCCTGGTTGGGAGTGAATACCGGGTGCGCGCCTTGGCGTCGCGTGTTCCGTCGCCACCACCAAATTCTCCAAAGCCTCATTTTCTCACGGATAGTTGTTAAGGCAGTCAAAAAGCCAAAGGAACTAAAGGGCTGTCCATAAATGACCAACTTTTTGAAAGATTGGAGTATGAAAACTCATTAGAGAAAATGGAAAACACAATAATAACCTCTTGAAAATATGTCTGTTTGAACCCTTAACCTTTTCGAAACGGTAATATACTTAGTTTTGAATGTTTTTGAAAAAGGGTAATTTCTAGATTTGACCATTTGAAAA
>JAQFZC010005259.1:0-14477 GCA_034695205.1 Dicyrtoma fusca | reverse complement strand
GTAATTACATGTTTTTCCATGTTACTAGTTTTTACTAGGAACCGAAACCACCTTTGTAGTAAAAACCCGAACCCTGCCGAAAATGTACCCCCTTCTTCCTTTGACAACGATACGGTATAAAAAGTTCAATTCCATTAAAAAGGAATGATTTCAAAACTTACTGACGTACTTGATCTACTCCTATTCGTAACTACGAAAATCATTAGCACTTAAATATATTGATCTCGTCGGAAGACACTAATAAATCCGGATTTAACTCCATGAATGGGTAGTTTTTTAGTAGAACTTTGATTACAGATTAATGCTAACCATTCCTGAGTAAATTATCAAAAAAGTCAAAGAATAGTACGCTTCCGAATGCAATACAAAATGAGCTTGTTCGTTTTATTTCTGGTGTACTACTTGAAGTTTGACTTTTGTGTATGTATTCCATGGTAATGTTTTTAGCATGTGCCTGTGTACGTAATTTTTATGGGTAGTGGTGATGTATGTATTACTTATTTGATGTGCACATTATATGCATAAGTAATTACTAGCGTGGACATTTTGCATTCAATTAGTTGTTTCTATTTCATGTTTTGAAGCCTTGAATTGGCAGTTTAAACATGTATCGACTTTGTTACCTATTTGTGCGAAGGCAGTGGTTGTTGTTTGTGTTCGTGATCCCAGTTCATCCCTGCAATCTCCGCAAAAATGTTGAACTGCTTGAAGGTTTATTTGCAAAACCTTGTCGTGATTTTGCTGTAAGGGTAGTGAGTGTCTTCTTGGGATATCCTATTCATTCCCGATATATTATCGTTAGTAGAGGTTATTTGTTTCTCTTCAGTTGCTACTTCGTAATGCAGCAGGTCAGAATTTTCAGATCTTAGGTTGTAAAGACAAGCTTCTGTGTAGTGTAGTATGCAATTCCATACATGTTTAATTATTGCAAAAGAAAAAGGATAATAGTGCATTCACACAGAGGAGATAGCCGGTTGATTTGCATGCAGGAATGTTAACACTGTACCTGTAAGGAATTAATTGGATTGGGGTGTAGGTAATAAACATTTGCGAATTAAAAAGTAGTTAGGTATTTGGATGCCTAGGTCCGGTGGAATTAATTAATTGACGTCTAGCTTTTATACGATCAAATAAAAACTCTAATTACTGTCCTGAATAATAGAAAACATAGTGGGTAAGGTTGAAGGTACTAGAAATGCATTTTATTTGTACAAATATTTCGCAAAACAGTCGCTGTACGTAATAGTAATTAGTAAAATATGAGGTAGGTAATATAAAATCTGAATGTATGAGACTTAGGCTATCGTCTTGACGTTGTACGCCGATGCAGATTTGATTATAAAGATTCGTTTGCTGGGTAGACACCATTTGATTAGACACTAGAATCAATAATGTGAAAGAAGTGAGTAATGGCTTTAGCACTTTATAATTTTTAAATTCATTTTCAAGGTTTACAATTTTTTTGAATACTTAATATTTTTACCCGACTTTGTTAGTGCACCGCTCTGAACTATGCTTAATGTAAAGTGAATTTATAGCCATACATGTATGAATTTTACATACCTAATTGTTTGTTTGACAGTTAGAAGTTTAAATCCTGACCTTGTTTGACTTGTTTTATAGGACCTTCTGTATAATTAATTGCTGGTTCTAACTAATATTGATGTGTTTACAAGTATAAGTCGTTCATTTCACAATCAATTTTAAATGTCATTCTTGCAAGGATTACCGCTACAGCAATTTGCTACCAAATGAAATGGGAATTTTATAATTAAAACTTTCCTGTATTTTGGTCCCGGTGAAGTACCTTAATGAAATTGCAGTACAGCTGTGTTCATAAGCTGAACTTTGCAGATTCTGTAGTTGTAGTAGTGGTTGGCTAGTGCTATGCGATGTGAGTCGCACATGTAAACTTTTCAATCGCTACATAACTGGAAAAAGAGAGCCATTGCATTGGCAATAAATTGCAGTTGATGAGGTGTGCGGTTTCTGAAAAAGCTGCAGTGACAAGAAGGATGTTAGTTGTGATTGTACTGTTGACTGTGTAATTTTGCGCCAATTCTATTTGTTTAAATGAAGCCGGTTTTTGTTGTCAATCCCTTGTGAATGTAAGAGAAAAGCTGTTTCAAAGAGGTGGAATGTCTTATTAAACGATGTGCGTGGAATCTTATACATGTACAGGTAGCTTGGGTATGAATATCCCCATATGCCTAGTTATTAAGTACCTGTATCAAATTTGGGCATATAAGTACGTAGCTTGAATTTCCACTTTAACTTGCACGAAATGAAAAAATAAATGATTAGGTATTTCGTGATTTAAAGTTCCTCCTCTACTGTACCACTGTGTTTTTTGTTATTCTCATAGTGGATGTTAAATTAGGTAAGCGATAAAGATGAGATTGAGAACTTTAAATCTGAGAAACCAGGAAGTGGTCATAGTTTGACGTTAACTGTGGCAAAGGCTAGCACTGCTGCGCTCGCGTGTATGCTCTATTATCCGCAATTCAGGCTAAAGCTACAACCAAATATACATACTCGCATACGCGCCTTGCAACTACTGACTGTTGTTGATTTCTACATATTTGTATTTTTAGGGTTGCATCTCACTAAAATACGCAGCAAACAAGCTGCTAGTCTTGTCTATTATTGTACTGATCACGAATGCGCTATAGTTATTGCTAATAGAGGTAGTATGTAGCTATATAGCTATACTGATATAAACTGGGTTTTACCCACTAGCAGACTTCTTGTCATTATGCTCACTAGTCAGTGTAATAGGAGTGCATACATGCAGGTTAAAGTTAATCATAGTAATGCAATGTATACTCGGGTAAGGTCAGTGAACTTCCCGGAAAATTGTCGATACTCGATTCCTCCAGACGTCCAGTCGGAGTCTACAATAAGTTATTTTCCACTTCCGACTTTAAAAGCAGCGTATCTTCAGAAGTAGCTCAGCCTTTGTTATAATTCCGACAAGGAGTGGGAGGACGTATGTGAAGCGATACCGGTACCGGCAGTATGTATAGGTAGCTTGGTTGGCGTATTGTGCTCGAAGTACTGCATACAGACTAAAAGCGTCTTGTTTAATCGTAAAAGTGATGGAAGGCTTGGCTTAGCGTTGGCTGAGGAAGAGAGATCGCCTACTTATAGTTGTTGCGCTGAACAGGAAATACTTCGTTTGCATCAAAATTATCAAAGAACTTTACTTTTGTACTTGTACATTATTTTTTTTCTGAATGCATGTTTTCTAACCGTCCAAATAAACTTTTCCCTTGCCTATTTAAAGGCATGAATACTAATTAAATTAGGTGGTAGTATTGAGACGCTCTCATTTTACGAATGCATTCTCGGAAACGCAATACATCGCATCGTAACAATAAAAACTGAAGATGCGGATCAAAAATAGGTGCGTACATAATTTGTCCTACAATCGATGCATTTTTCCTTCAAATTACTTTGTGCGATTAGCCTTAGTTTTTGTCTTGTAAAATACGCGTTAAATAAATAGCTTTTTACTACATATTTAAATGTTGTTGTTGAGTTAACTGCATAGTAATGTCTATCACTATCGCTTCAGCCAACATTTGTGGTATCAGAAATGTTTAGAGGCATGCCTACTGTACGATTCGATGTACTAATGCAGATACCAATGTAAATCGTTGTGCAGTGCATGCAGATAGCATATGATGACGTAGCGATGATAATGGGGGAGTGAATTGAATGACATACATAAAAATGTTGTGGCTTTTTCATACGGTGCTGCGTATTATGACTGTAAAAACGTCAAAACATGTCATTTCCTTACTCTTGAAGTTGGAATTTGTGGAATGAAAGCCAGAGCCGTCGAAAATTTAATGATGCGTTAAGAATGGAGTTGTTTCATGGATATTTTTGCATGTGATGTGTGTGAGTGAGAAGAGAAACGAAATAAAAGGAGCAATCTGCTATGGTAATTATGCATGGTTAAATTTTTAATACGTCCCTTTGATCGTCATGTATTTGTTTGAGTATGTAAAATCGAATTAATTTCATTTGCAAAGTCGATATGAGGCTTTAGATTATTTAAGTGTAGATCCCCCGTACTTAGTGTCCTGTCGATCGTGGCGTCGTTTATATATATCTAAATTAAAACAGCTGACTGATATCATCGGTAGAAGTACCTATATAATTTCACGTGTGTAAAAGTATACATCCCTGTATATAAATACTAAAACAGGTAGGTATACATGCATACAGGGTCGATTAGTTTAATTTGAGGGAAAGCTTCACTAAAAGATGGTGTGCGTTTATAAAAACTGAATGATTGGGCAAGTCCACCATTTATTGAGCTGTGAGCTAATTTTGCAGTCGGAAATTGGAATTGATCACGTATGGAAGACGAAAATGAAAGCTTTAAAAATATTCAATCAATTAGTAATAATAACTAGTTGCTGGTAGATATGTTCAAATGATGCAGGCAGTGAAGTAAGTGTGAGATCCTGAGCTGTCTTTTTGCTGCTCATTATTGTGTGACCATTTTTTGAATGTCATACCCTCGGTTGAAATGAAACGCACGTATTTTTGGATTGATACCACATGGTTTAATTTAATGCTTGAAGATTATTATATTCGGAAGCAACCAACGCTTACCTAATGATTAAAAACTTGAACATTCGAGTATTTTAGTAACACCTGTGCGACGTTAGCTTTGTTGTTTGTTGGTACACGCTTTCGCTCCACATACTCATTCACGTTCATTCGGGTTTCTTTTCTCGTTAGTAGACTCGCTGTCTACATTGGGGAATGGAATAAATCCAAGCAAAATATTAAACTATGTAGTAGGTATGACTCCCCCAACGAAGTAACGATCAGTTAGTTCAAATTATGCATTTCCTGGTTTGTTTGACCGGGCTGGAGAAAAGAGATATCTAGGTCAAATCGTAGGCCGTTGTTTACTACTCGCACACAAGCTTTGCTCTTCCGAAACCATTTGCTTGATCAGGTGTAAATACGTCGTGTTTTGACTTGACTTTTGATGAGAGTATCGGAGTTAGTTGGCATACATAAAGTCCAGTGAACGGTGTTGGTCGGTCGTTGGACTTGCCACTTGCACTGCACTGAGGCGACTGAGTTAAGTTACGATTACGGTGTGAAACGAATGAATTGCAGATTTCCAATATTATATTACTTGTAAAGAAGCTAGGTAGGTAGGTCCCTGCGTCCTCTTTGATTATACATTAGACATGGCATATCAGGGTCATTTAGAATTGTCTGTCGGTTTGTCTATACTTTTCTTCTGTATTTGTATTTCGTACTATTTTTAGTTTTTTGCCTTATGTCGTGTATGTATGATGTATATTCAACAGACAATCAGAATGGCATGAACGTAGTTCGGAATTATGCAAAATTGCAGCACACACTGCACTGTACACAAGTATGTGTACAGGATCGTGATTGACGTGACTGCGACTTATAAGTATCATTTGCGTGCACAGGCAGTTGTGATTAGGATGGATTGACAGTAACGGGCTAAAAAAGGGAAGACTAGAAAAGAAAACTGAAAAGAATTCAATTGACGTCATGGACTAGAAAACCGGTGTAGTTGACCATAAACATACGATTTCGAGAATACAAAGTGAAATGATGAATATCAGTTGGATTTTTCTTTTTTAGTATAATTTATGAGTTAGTAGTTGGGTTAGGGTCACAGGAGAAAACGATCTGTAGTATTGTTCTCCACTCGGAATAAGTACAACGTGGGATGATGTCTATGGCTCACATGACTTACTGTAATTGTAATAGTGTGTAGTGCACGTAGTGTGTACCTCTCGTACCAATTTTCTATTTCTTTATTGATTTTTATGCATTTTCAGAATTCATTTACCTTATAGTGAGCTTCTGCATACTGCATACACTCTGTTTACGGTGATAAATGCTAGTACTTATTTCAGTGTGTATTTGTTTTACTATTTGGGGTGGGATCGTGCCTAATTATGCTTGTTGTTATTGCTTAGAATAGGGACCGGTACGGAATGAAATTATTCGCCTCTTGATGTGGTATGACCTGCCCGGTATATCAAATAAGAAATGAGGTCAATTTATTATTACCTATTATGGTTGCCTACGCTGTTGGAGTTGAGATTGTGACAATACTATGTCGAATGTGTTTTGTGTGTGTGTGTGTTGACCAGTGGACATGACATGAATGTCGTTAATCTTGGAATAGGCACGCGACATGAAAGATGATAAAAGGAGAGTGCGTTGTGTAACTACTAGTAAACAAAAGACGCTGGATTTTATACCCCTCTGTTTGGTTTAACGGTTTGGTTTAGCACCTTTGGTCAGCGTACCTTACCTTGATACAGATTTCGGCCCACTGCACGGCACTTCTGCTCATATTAATTATTATTATTAAGTTGTTTTTACATATTCAGTAGCCTTAGGATTAGTGAGATAGCATGTCAGCTGTATTCGTACTCAATTTCCAAAAATTAACACGTAACTGTGCTGTGGTGCGCCTGATTGTTTAATTACAAAAATATATCACTATGAATTATCTACCTAATTTTATAATGCATGTTCAAATGCAGGTACTTTAGGTAGGTAGGTACATAATAACTACATAAACGTCAAGCAGAGACAAGTGTAAGGATTTTGATATTTATTGGTGCATACCTATACATAATTCAATTCATTTAAGGACGTCGATTTTTTTTGGGCTAATTTCAATTTTTTTTAGTGAATGCTTTTGTCCATGTAGATGCTGTCATTCCTTGGACTGTGTCTCTTTGTTTCCTTAAAGGGAAAACTAGCTTGTATTAAAAATAATGAATTTGTTAGGAGAGTGCAAATTGCTGTTTCGCGATGAGTAATTACGATTACTTTTCCTTGGATTTACTCTCGTCTTTCGTTATTTTGTCGTATGTAGTATTTCTGTGTAGGATTGAGCTCCTATGCTATGGAACGTCAAAGGGAAATACTTGATGCCTATTACGTATGCAGATATATGTACAGATACAGGTAGATGGCTAGCGCCTTTATTTCACTTTTGCTCTTGAACGCCTCGTCGGCTGGTACACTTGAGATTTCTTCAGTCGCAGACGGCAGACTCTTCCATACCCTTGACTTCCATTTGTGGAGAACAAAGAGAAGTTTCTTGTTTCAGTGTAGTAGCAGTTCTCTGGCTTGACTCTGCTGATCGTGTCATGTACTTAATTATAATGGATATGGATTAGTATTGACATGCACCTTGAAAGCTTGTTTTAAAACTTGACCAGAATGGGATCGAAAATTCGCGAATAATTTGGGCAAAGTTGGGGTAAAGTTCCTTGAGCTCTTTGCTCATATAACACAACTAAAAGGATAAGGATAACGAAGTGGCACAGTCAGACATGGTAAACTCTACACGTAGGTATGTAGTTGTGGTTTGCTTGTAATTTCGTTCTTGTGTATATGGGATGGATTCTTGAGATAGGAGGATTAATGTGCGTGTATGTATTTCTATGCTGTGTACATGGACGAGCGAATCAAACTAATGTTCCCATGTATTACATATGCCTATTTGCATACTGTAGCTGCTTACATTCTGAAGAAATCTAGTTTGGTTTTGGCTTTTAGGCATCACTTTGCGTGGATTTAGTGACGGTATTGAGCAGTATAATAAATTATTACCATGACATACTGAATTTGGCATCGTGTGAGATACTGTAGGAGTTGAAAAAGTAGCCTCATCTTGTTGTAATGGTAGGCCTGACTATCAGAGCACTGAGCAGAATTAGTAATATAGGAATTCAGTGCAATGATGGGTTTTTCGAAACCTCGGTTGGGAGCTGTTAAAATTTAATTATGTTTATACATTGAAGTTAAATGCCTAAAGATGCTGTCGATTTTATTATTGCAGTATTTTATAAATTCAATAGAATTTTCAAAGTGTTATATACTAAAATGTCAGTTATTCTAATTCATTGCCAAATTGAAAAATGCTCAAAGTATTGTCGTGTGCTTGTGTGTCGTGTGTATACACGTGTATATGTGTGTGAATCAGAGTAAATTAAGTGCTGTACAGTGTAGGTGCATAAGTTCAGTACCGCCTTTGGGACTAACTGGTAGGTTCTGCATATTAAATACCTAAATCCAATTTTCTCTTGACTGACGTCTTCACCAAGCAAGCAGAGTATTTGCTGGATTCATAGATTCTACAACTAGTAAAAGTAATCTGCCGTAATTAAACTATCTTAAAGCTAAACTCATGTCTTTATACGGGGAGTAGTTTACCATTTACACCGTAGGACTTCGGTATGATAAATTTTACCACTGTATCTATAGATAGAGAACTGCTACAGGAAATGTGTCTATAGAGAGGCTTCATTGTAAAAAACGTTGATGTCATCCATAAATAATATTTTATTTAGATATATTACATACATCCTTATATAGAAATGCTTTACTAGACCCATTTGTTTTGCGTAAAAACTGCAAGGCGTCAACTAAGGTTCCGGTGTGGATTTAGAGAGCTTGCTAGTCGTACGTGTTGACATACACGCACACGGTTTCAGACAAATTAAGTAATTATGACCATGTAATGCACTAACACTCGAGGAACTCATTTACAGTATGTATTACTGCAATTTACTGTAAAATGGAGTTGAATTTGTGGGTTAAGCATGTAGTAGGTAATACAAATATTGGAGTTTTAACATAAAGTTTTGGAAAATAGAAGTAGATACCTTGGTACATGATTTGCTTAGTAAGGAAATGTATCGATAATTACATGTAAAGGTGAGTTGAGTGTTTGGATTGAATGTGCTGCCTTACAAATAGTGAAACAATTGGAGAAAAATTTTAATGTGCTGCATACAAAGTGATAAAACAAGCTCTTTGAAGAATTTGTACATGGATGTACCTAATTATATGATGCATGTTGGGTCTAGAAGCAGGTAGGCATGTGGGAAGGGGAATACAGTATTAAATTATCGATAAAATAAAGTAGAGAGAATAAATTGCGTGAGAAAACCAATACTTCCATGATTCTGATCCGGTGCTTGGTTACTTTGACATTTTTCAACGTTTGCGCCGCTACCCAATGGTAGTAATATAGGGGGGAAAAAATTCAGGTTAAATGTATAAAAGCTGTACCGTGTGCTGGCGGGGGCTTGCAAGGTACTTTTGAGTTCTAAGGCCACGCTAGAAGACGGTATCGGTGTTCTCTGCTCGTTCAGCTGTTTTTCAGTCATGAGTTGTTTAGTCGAAAATGTCAAGCCGTTTCTTTCCCACTGGCTTTCCTGTATAGTGTCCCGTGAATATAATTTAGTATTATACTGAAGGCTGCATGTCCATGTCCGTCCAAATCGAAGAACCGGCCATAAAAGGATCAGGATGACATGCAGTGGATTTGTCATCTCATTTACTCCGTGAATGTAGCTGCAGTTTGGCCACTCATGTCAGTCTGGTGGAAATATATATTTCTTATACCTCCTTGTATCGTCTTAACAAGTACATATTTCTCAAGAAGAATCTCAAGCTAGTTCTGATATATATTTTTGTGTTTATTCCTTTAATTATTTTGGTTTTTACAAATATTTGAAATTTTGCAAGTACAACGCAGTACAAAACAAAGAACGGAAAATTACTTAAATTTTTTGCTGTCCTTCACTCTATCTCTACTTTTATGGATCGACAGATTGTCTACTGCAACGACTGCTAATATTTTATCTTGTCTTGACTTTTTTGTTGGAGTCTGCTTAAGCAATAAAAGTGATCTAGGCAAAATGTTCTCGTGTTGTGCTGCTTTCTATAAACCAACAAAAAAACTGAGTTTTGTGGCCGAGAAAAAATTAGATACTATATGGATTCCTGGAAACGTCCAGAGCGTCCAGCTGAGAAATAACGTCAGTAACAATAATTATCACGGAAACAAATCAGATCCTCAGCGTCGTCATCATCATCAACATCAGCATACTAATCCAACCATCCACAGTAATAATAGCAGCAACAACAATAGCAATGGTAGTGGGGCTTGTGGGAACAACAATAGATTCAAAGGGAAATGTGATGGAAACAAAAGTATTATCAGCAACAATAATAGTCACAATAAGAGTTCATCAATGGGTACAAACAAAAATGGTGGGGCAGAGCGTCATCGTCACGGTCACCATCATGACTCTTCTGACCGTCGGCAATGTTCTGTGGTGCCTTGTAAAGGGAGTACTTCCATTTCAATCTGTAACAGTCGAGAGTCCATCAACTGTCTCGTGGGAGGCAGGGGCCTCGAAGATGAGGGGGGGAGCAGGGGTGACAAAATGAGCGGGAAAAATTATTACAAAAAATCCAATCGTTTTTTTGGTGGGAAAAAAGATAATCGACTGGAGTTTAATGAGCACTTTCTTAATGCCCATAAAAAATTGAACGTATGGAACTCGGATGGGTCCGAAAGTGGTGACTTTGATTCTAGTAAAAGTGGTGGCGAAAGCGGCTCTGGAACCCCAAATTCAAATATTTTCTGGGTAATAATTTCATGATCGAACTACACATCGGCTATCTATAAGTAAATACCTAGTATAGAAAGAATCTATTATCACTTTGTTAACTTTTTTAATTCTAGGTGTCTAGGTAGGTATGTAGGTACCTATACGGTTTTCGGTTTTTTCATGCTAGTTAGTGGTTTAGTCCGAAGAATGCATTGCATGCATTGAGTTAGAATGTGCTATACAAGCGCAAGCTTCACTGTGAACACATTCAGTTCAATCCGTGTTGCTCACAGTTAGCCGGATTGAATTGGAACGTGCATGTATCTAGTGTTTGGAAGGTAGTAAGTAAACATATTAAGTTACCATGGAGACGAACAGTAAGGGACTAGCGCGACGGGTGCTCATTGCTCAAGTTTCTTACAGCAAGTTAGGTACTTCTCAACTTATCATCTGTTACTAGTTAGGTTGGTTATACAAAAGAAGTTCTGAAGTTCTACGTAAGTACCTAAATAGTTAGGTAATTGGTCATTTTCAACATTTTTTATCAAACATTTTTATTACGAGCTAAAGATTCTAATTCTATTGTGAAAATTATTAATATGGTTCAAGGTCAATGCAGAATTGCACGGAGTTGTGCCGAGGTCGCGTGCTCCACATATTTTGAAACAGATTTATTTTAATTGTAAAACTGTTACATACTCTGTTACTTAATACTTGTGTTTCGCGTTATGACTATGCATTGTTTTTAGTTTAATACTTGGCTCGTATTATAAAAGAATAAGGTTTACGAATTTGTTGGAATTTGGGTACCTATTTGTTACATTATTGTTACAATCTTCCCTGGTTATTTTACGCTGGGAAATAAGTGCAGTGGTCAATAGAATGAATTGTGATTGAGTATTACTTATGAATTAATTCTGAACTATGAAGTAGTCAATTCACAGGAATGCATCTTCTAGGCAATACACAACAATCATAATATTGTCCTGCGATACGAGTCCATAACGTGCCATTGTTTTATTGACAAAACAAATGTAGTGTGGAAAATACCTTGCGTTCCCGTCCAAAGAGAATGGCATAAATGTTTAAAAGTGGGGACCTACTTGACTTGTATAGGATTGAGGAATCTTTATATATATCGATCATTTAAGGACTATTGGTATGCCCGTAAACTGAAAAAGGTTTTAAAAATAAGAAACGCACAAATAAAACCACCGAATCATTTTTTAGAATTAATTAATGTATGACAGTGACGGAAGGAGTTGAAAAAATTGTTTGTGGAGCCTTTTAGCGCTTCAACTAATTGTTGTTGATGTTCTTTGTTTGTTACAGGTGGCAGCTGCAATCACAAAATCTCAGATTCCTTCCTCGAACATAATATCGAACTCATCCGTGCCGAACAATCAAGGTACGAAAAGTACGGACATCGATTTTTTTTAAATTTTGTTTTTATGGTTTGTTTTCATTATTTTTTTTGCGTTAACTCATCTTTTGACAGACTAAATTTAGACTCACATCCAGTCATTTTTTGTATCTACCTAGTTTAAATTTCCGTTTGACTTGACTTCCCTAACTGTACTAACCAGTTCTGGATGGAATAGATTGCTTTTTTCTCAAATTTTAGTGCTTAGCTAATAATGACGGATGACTCACCATTTGTTTGTATTTTTTTCATGAAATTCGAGCCGTAACCTTGTGTTTTGTTGAGATTATGCTTGTTTAACTATGTAGTGTTTTGTATCAATAGATTGCCCGTGTTGAACAGTGCTAATTTAACTAGTCTGTTGGTGGTTTGAGTTAAGATAAGTAACAGCATCCTATGAGTGGGCTGAGTGCGTCACTGGACTGAGGTAGAAGTTGCCTTGCTCCAATCTTCTAATCTATGTAACAGTTGAAAAATCTTATAAAGTTTTATCTGATACATTTATTCGAAACGGATGAAATATAATTTTGTGGCACATCAACTATTGATTGCCCAATCTTTATTGTGCTATTTTTAGCACCGCCTAAGGCTGTATAATTGATTCTTTTCAGTTTCTTTTGTTATCCGTTTTAGATGTGTAGTTTTATTACCTATTTACGTAATGCTAGCTTTATTTTTGTCTAATTCGTCATTGCACATTACAGCTGTGCGTGTGAAGCGAGATTTTGATTTACGTACCTATGTATGAATACCTAGTTATGCTTCAACGTTCATCTTTTGTATTTAGAAAGAGATAGATGTGTCATTTATTTGCGTTTTTATTTTACGCCTTTTCACGTTTTATGTACAGTTTGATTAGGGTAGCGTAATTAAAAGAACATGAGATAACACCTGTATTCAGTTAGGTACTTACGTACGTGCGTATTACATACAAATTGCATCCTGTTGGGCTTAAGCTTTAGATATTTTTGGATTTCGATTTCGATGGTGACGGATAAAATTATGAAATCTTGTACATTGGCAGTCGTAAAATGTGAATGAGTATAGGTAGGTAGGTACGTACATACGTTATTGAGGAATGTTGTATTATTTTACTTGTTAGGAGATATTACTTAGGGCTGTAATAGATCAACATAACAGCGAAACGAATAAATATCTTAGTCTGTTAAAAAGTGTTACGCAGTTTAGAGATCCGTTTCCTAGATTTACAAGTTCAAAAATAGAACATTGTCAGATAATTTAACGCTTACTTAATTTGGCTTTTAACGGAAATTTCCTACAGCCTTTGCTGTTCTGGTTAGTTCTTTACTTATTTAATCTTCAGAAATTTTAATAATTGGTGCGAAGTCAAAATATTTGATTTCTGCATGCTTCTTGTTGGTCGATAGGTACATAGAGTACCGGTCAAATTATGTATGAGCTTAGAGATGGGTAATTGCATAGATAAACATGTTAGTACAAGGTCTGAAACATTTTGAGTAGATACCGGTTATATCAGCTGGTGGATTGTAGCTGTGTTGCAGCGTTATTATGGCATAATTGGATCTAGTTTTTAATTATAAAAGAAAATATCTTAAAAGGTCCAATTAGAAACGTCCGTGTTTTATAAGTTTAATTGCTTGCCGCAGATTCTGGTTGGATAAGTGCAGGCAGGTCACCTTTCAACTTCTACCGTTACCATTGACCATTAATTGGAGTTAATCATTCTGCATTGGTATTTGTGTATAATACATGTTAATACGGTACATTTGCAAGGGATTAAATGCTGTAATTATATCATCACTAGTTATGTCTGAAGTAGCCGTATAATTTTCAAAGGATGATGGTAGGAAAGGAATCTGTAGAATAGAGTGCTACTTACGTGGATAATTTCGTGAAGAAAAGACCCATTTTGCTACCTACACACATTTGCAAGTGTCATAAGGACCATTTTAATTTGACACATGTAATATGCTGGCACTGGTATACGGACCCGTGTGTCTGATTTTATGTTAAATTTGTGTGTAAGTACATATATACACTGAACTAGGGACTTGTTTGCCGATTGCCTACCCCACTACGGTTGTAGACAATTCGTGTATTGGCTTTCTAACGATACAATTCTACCCCACAGCGTATTGTATAATGTTCTTTTGGAATTGAAAACCTCCACTTTTCACAAGATTATGATGCCTATCTCACGGCCTAGATTAAATGGTAACCGTTAACTGCATAATATATAACACTATATTGTAGGTAGGTAACTTTTTAAAAAACATGAACTGTAGTATGTATCCAGTCGCTATATAGGTAGGTACATAGTTTCTCGATATAGTTTTGATGGGAGTTACGTGTATGTATGTACATACATCCTGTACTATTGTTTCAGTTAGTGGTAATGCATTAACCTGTTTATGGGTTTGCTAATCGGACGCTTATTGTATTCTACGTGTGTACCTGCACTGTACTGTAATAATTGTATCGTGTCCGTGCAGGTAGGTTAGTACAATGTATTTAGTTTTTATTGCAATGCGCTGCTCAGTGTGAGACTAGTAAAGGGGCTGTCCATAAATGACGTTTGCAAACGACGGTAGGTAGGGGGTTGGAGCTTCCATTTAAGCTAATGTTAA
>JAQFZC010005258.1:0-14478 GCA_034695205.1 Dicyrtoma fusca | reverse complement strand
TCAGTTTAGTCTGGATTATTTATGAGGCGTACGAACTCAGTCAATAACTGACAACACACACACTCTCACACAAAGTCACTGTCAACTAGTCTACTCGGCTGACATTTAGGTAGTGGCAGACATTCACCAGTTTTAAATTTCATAGCACATTGTACATTGTATATTTATTTTTGAATTCGAATTTAGCTCTGCTGTACCCAAAGTTCCCAGAACTTTTGACTTGACAATTAACTCGAAAAAACTAAATTGACTTTTGCTTATTTATTTTACACGAACGCACTGGGCAGAGTTCTACTGTCCACATTCTCGTCCAAATTTCCCGATCAAATTGATTTAATGGAAATTAAATGAAGCTACAACTACCCTCCAACATTCACAATAATTCTTTAGGTATACAATGTAGGTAGGGCGCCTTAGCGAGCCTTGAGGACCTCGGTTCATAAAATGTTATTAATATTTTTGTGGTGTTGGGGCTCTTTAGGCTTGAAAGAATGTTTCACAAATTGTAAGTTATTGTTATTTTTCTCTGTGGCTGTGGAGACGTAGTATTTTGCTACGGTGACTGAGACGGCGGAGTTGAATAGGTAATTGAGGGTCTTTCAAGTGTTGTAATGGTTACATAATTTATGGGTGAAAGTAAGCCGACACTTGTGCCCTGAACAAGAGGCAATAATGTAGTCGTAATGGGAGACAGGATCTCCACCACACAAGCACAGAAACACACACTCGCACACACACACAGACACAACACCACAGAAGAAACTGTGAGCACCCCCTTTAAAAATTTCTCAGATTTCAATGATCCCGATACGAGACACACGGGTAGGAAATGTGGCTTTGAATATTTCAAGGCGTAGATTTATCAGCCCGTAGGTTTTGAACCGTTTAAGAAATATGTGGAATTCTGGGACCGTGGGTGCTGGTCTGATAAACGACGGGCTTTTGTCTTGTCCTCCGTCCGTCCTCAGACGATTTGTCTTCCAAGTTTATGTAACGGTTAATTTTTATCTTTGAAATTTAAATTTAAACTTGGAACAAGCAGTCGCTTTGCTGGTTCTCAAACGCACACCAGTTTTTTATGCTCCTTTTTGGATTTCTTAGAGACGCTTGGACAAAAAAAGGGCCCTTTTTCTTCTGTTGAACTGCTGATAAGATAAGTGAGTGAGTGCACTGTGTTCAGTTCCAATTTCCAATTGATTTAGCGGCTGTTAGTTTATGGAGGAATAGATATACGTAAGTTGTATCAGACGTGACTTTGGATTGAATTATTTGACGGGGAACTCTGTAACTATGTACCTTTGTATGTACGGAGCTACTACACTTTGGATTTTTTGACGTTCCGCACTGCTCTGTCAAATTGAATCTATTCCCTGTTCCAGTGAATGAGTCCGTCTGACAGATTGGACCGATGGACTCGGCTGACACACTCGAAGATGAGAATGGGGAAGAAATGTGTGGCTCCTTCAATCCTTTTTCCCCCCTTGTTTCTCTCTGTAGCTGTGACTGTGACGGAGACGGTGGCGGTGACGGTGGCGGCGGTGGTGTCCTTGGTTGGGACTTGAACTGCCTGCACTGCTAAAAGGTCTTTGTCACTTGGAGGAGTATTCCATTACTGGTCAATTCCCTCGTTTCCAATCCATCAATCAGTCCAGGAGATCCTCTCTCTCTTCCTTACCACCCTACGAGGAGCGACATACGGCCTCCAAGTCTCAAGCCATCCATTCCCTCCATAGTGAAATCCTCTCTCCAACAAACCAACCTGCAATTCAGAGACACACCAATAAATTATTGAGCTCCTCCGTCACAGAGTCCCACACAAAAACCGACCCACCGCAAATTTCCCCACGTAGTCAATAGAGGTTAAGTCCTAATAATCGAAATACGGAGGCACACCAACTCCATAAAGTAGACCCGCACCAAGTCAATGGAGGAAATTGTAAATATTGGTCCCTTAGATGCAGAAGTGGAGGGGCGGCTCCAGCGGTGGACGGAGTGTAGGCATTTTTCAAAATAAAATTTACCAACTTTTGGAAAGGATTAAAAAAAATTTCAGTTTATTTGAAACTACAGTTTTAAAAAGGGCAATTTTTGAAAATAATTTTTTAAACTTGTCAGTTTATTTGAAAATATCCTTTTAAAAACGACAGTATACTGTTTTATATAGGATACGATTTTTCCTTAGCTTTATAGAAAAAACAGCTTTTAAAATAGACAGTTTTTGAACATGATTTTTCAAACTTTGTGTTTTATTTGAAAATTCACTTTTAAAAAACAATTTTTGAACACGTTTTTTAAAAATTTTGTGAGTTTTTTGAAAATATACTTTTAAAAAGGGCAATTTTTGAAAATGATTTTTCAAATTTTGTGGGTTTTTTGAAAATACACTTTTAAAATGGCAATTTGAAAAAAATATTTCTGAAAGTTGACGAATTCCCTCTAAAAATACCATTCGAAGCTGCCCCATTCAAAAGGCCCCTTAAAAAAATTTCCGTTTCTTACACTGCCTACACTTATAGAATCTACCTAGATCCGCCACTGAGCCTCTTGCAACCAGCGTCGTGGAGGATCCCACTGAACGAGTAGAAGAGGACAATTCCATACACCACAATAGAGCACACTTTCACAAAAAAACAAAGGAAGTTACCTGAAATTGGAATTCGCTCTTAATGGCAAACTAGGGAAAAGGAGTGAGGGAAGAAAAAAAAATCAATTATTCTAGAACCACAAGGAAATAATGGATTTACCCTTCCTATCTCCCACCCAAAAAAGTAGCATCGAAATTCGAAAATTTCAAAAATACAAATCACAATGCATTCTCCTAACAAACACATACAGTACAGTACAGCAAAACATCATTTGATTTTACAACTTTGTTTATCTCTATAAACGACGCCTAGGTAGGTGTCTCAGAGCTCATATTCGTTTAAAGTAGCATTTCAACAAATTCCCTAACAATCCTTGTTATTGCTAAAAGATTGTTTGGAATTGCAGAGGAATAATTTCCCCATTAACTCCTCACTCCAGCAATCTACAGCGATGCAATGGAAAATGCAACGTGTGATCACTTCACATTACTTTGCTTTACTTTTTTTCACAGTTTTTTTCTTCTGTGTTCTGTGGCAAGTTAGCTGTTTGGTTGATAGCATGGTTGATTTTCGTTTTGGTCCAATTATGTTACAATGGTTGGTTTACCACAGAATGTTTTCCCACATCAAGTTGATATTGTTTTTTTGAGTAAATTGTTTTTTCTACTTATTACACAACTCGTAAAATATTTTATTACGGGAGCAGTCACGTTTTCAATTTTGACTGGTACTAATGTTTACCTAGTGCTGTAGTACGGTGGGGAGTCTAAGAAGAAAAAAAAGGGAACAAGAAGTTAAATTTAATAGAATAAGAGATAAGGTTGGAGTTGGAAGTTGGAGTGAGCTTGTGGTATACATATAATATTGTGAAGAATAAAAAAGGTCCAAAGCTCCTTAAAATATTTACACATTTTCAAATTTTCATTACTTTTGGCTACACACATTTTACGAGCATGTGTGAGGCTGTCATGTCATAACATTGTTAATAATACTGCGTTTTGCTGGCTCTTATTCTATTCAACTTTTCAGACATGGATTTTCTTAAAATCCTCCACTTTCACGGCACACAATGAAGTAACAACATGATGGAATGCGATAGTTCTGTCCTGCCTGTAGTAAAGGTCAACCATGGCCTTGAAGCATGCACACACACGCATTTGACAAGAAGCAACAACTTTTACCATTTAGAGTGCAGTGCTTATGCTGGCTAGGCAAAGGAAATCTCTGTCGCACAAAACATAATGAATGAATGACCTGACAAACAACGATTTACGATTTACCATTTACCTATACGACCACCAACAAAAGCTTTCAACCCAAATCCCACAATTCAATGAAGCTGCGGTTAATTCCATAATCATCACTGCCCTTGTCGGGTCACATTAATAAGGTTCAAATTATCCTTTACTTTGCAACAAAATGCGATGCTATGGTATACGGTAGGAGAAACTGGCTATAGTGAGAAAAAAGTCGTTTTTGTTAGCGATAATTTTTGAAAATGACTTTTCAAAGCGACACGTCGTTGTAATGGGATTCATTAAATTGTAATAAACAATTTTTCGAAAAACGTAAAACTTTAACCTATTCGCAACTGGTAAACGATGAAGTTGCTTACTCTTTATATCTACTACAATTTAACACCCAAAAGACGTGAGATTCGAAATTAGCATTTTTTCGAAAAGGTGTCAAACTAGAAATGAACACTTTCAAAAAGGTCAAAACTAGAAACGAACACTTTCAAAAAGGTCAAAATTAGAAACGAACACTTTCAAAAAGGTCAAAACTAGAAACGAACACTTTCAAAAAGGTCAAAATTAGAAACGAACACTTTCAAAAAGGTCAAAACTAGGAACGAACACTTTCAAAAAGGTCAAAATTAGGAACGAACACTTTCAAAAAGGTCAAAACTAGAAATTATCACTTTCAAAAAGCCCAAAATTAGAAACCAAGATTTTCAAAAAGGCTTCAAACTAGCCGTATTGCTGTTTCGAAAAGGTTAAAATCCTTTTTTCAAAATATTCCATTGAAAACACCAAAAGTTCCAAAAGAGCATTGTTTTAAAAGTTGACGATTTCTTTAATAGGATAAGTTTCAAACTGTTTTTTTAAACTAGCTCATCATTTCTTTGAAAGTATACTTTCTAAAATACATTTTTTTGAAAACGTGGATTGCCGTGTCAAAAGACTCTTAGAACCGCTGCTGTACATGTATTACAACAATCCATCTTTGCCTTCGTTCTTTATCCTGGCTGTTGTGCTGGTAGGCTCGTGAGGGGCTGACTGACGTGTAATGTATAATGTATACATAATGGGCTTTTATAGATTTTTGGGTTGAAATATTTTGCAGTGACACTGCTGGGCTCAATGTTGTCAACTGATACGGAACTGATCCGTGAAACGTCTGCCCGAGGCTGAGAGAGTCACAGGAAGACAGGAGAGACAGACAGGGATGGGATCCCCTCCTCCTCCCTCCTGTGCTGGTGTGATGGAGACAGAGATGAGATGTAGTGGGCTGCTGCACACGGTGGATGGCCCGGCTGTGGAGGAAGGTGGAGGGCAAATGACAGGGACGATGGAATCATTTTATCGCCACGAATCAATCAACGTAATCCCGGGCTTATGCTCTTCAGCACAACACTTCCCTGCGAAATTCGTTTCCCTAAAGAGCTTGTCTCAACATTCAATCCAGCCACTGACTCAGCGGCAACTCCACTCGCTCCTTCCCTCACACAAGTAGCACTCACTACTCATATATAATGCAAAGTGCAAAGTGCAGTAGCGGCCCCAGCTGTACGGAAATTAGGGGGCCCAAAAAATCTCCGAAAAGACAAAATTCATTTGTAGAATAGACACATCTGTGACATGATCTGTCTGCTTCAAAAACGATTACCTATTTGTTAATTATAGCATTCTTGGAAAGGATAAACTTTAAAAATGCGTTTTTGAAATTGGCATTTCTTTGAAAATGCACCTTTTGAAAACAGAAGCTTTGAACAAATAGTTTTCAAAATTGCCCATTTTCTCCAAAAAAGCTCTTTTTAAACCTTTTCGAAACGGTCATTCATTTAGTTTTGTATGTTTTTGAAAATCGTGATTTCTATAGTTTCGACCATTTTGAAACGGTAATTTCTAATTTTTTAACCTTTTTAAAGTGCTATTTACTAGTTTTGACCGTTTTGAAAAGTGTCATTTGGTAGTTTTGACCGTTTTGAAAAGTGTCATTTGGTAGTTTTGACCGTTTTGAAAAAGTGTTCATTAATAGTTTTGATCGTTTTGAAAAATTGTTGTTTACTAGTTTTGACCTTTTTGAAAAAGTGTTATTTATTAGTTTTGACTGCTTTGAAAAAGTGTCATTTACTAGATTTGACCGTTTTGAAGAAGTACATTTAAGGAATTATTCTTTTTTGTTCAGCATTCTTTCCATGGTTCCCCAGTTCCGAATAGGTTAAAACCTTGTTTTTAGAAAACGAAAGATTTTTTCACAATTACCTATACGCTTTTCCATAGTTTAGACTAAACAAAAGAAAATCAATTTTTTTCCTTTGCCTACAGCCAAATCTTTTCTGAAACCGCTCCTGACTTGAGGGCAGGCCCATGTCCATTTCTATCTCTACACACATCAAGTAGCTAGAAGTATGTAAGTGTAGTATCACACACTAGTGCAGGCCTTCTCCATCATTTACAGATGAGTATACGAAAAGGGTCTAAAGGTGGCTTTCCAAAGTATTAAAACATTATGCAAATCCTAAATTCATTATGGACTTCACATTTCCTTTGGGCGCCTAAAGCTGGCTCGTGAAGCCGAGGAAATGCCCGGGTTTTAAAGTGTACAGTCGTTAGTCTCTCTATATGTGTATCCATCCACCGGCATCGGCAGAGAACAAAGGTACCTAATTAGATTACCTATACTATTATGTCTCTCTAAACATTAAACCTCCATTAAATATTTACTTTTAAGCCCAACTTTAATATTTCATAAAGGACAAACACAAAGGCACTCCATTCAAAGCCCAAGAAAGGGAAAGAGACGCTTTTTTGTATTTTCTGTACGATCATCTATATTTTAACTGACCCACATTCTTTTTTTTTCTACTCTGTTTGGGTAAATGGAACAGGAAATTTCAACGACGCAACTGGCTCTGGCTTTGTACACATTACAGTAATAATTACAACGAGGCATGCCGTGTACACGTATCGTTAGCCAGCATTAAAATGTCCACGGTAATCTCTACATCATAACAGTACGAATTTGTAGATTGCTTTAAAATGAGTAAAAATGTAAAAACTAGAGAGATTATCTCCCTTTTAATTTGTAACATTTCACCCTTGTCCATTTTCTTCACTTTTTAAATGGTGTTTAACGAGTAGAAAAAAATGTCTAATTACACGTCAATGTTATCAAGACCATACATACATTATGTTGTACTTGTGCTATTTTTTGATTAGAAAAGCCATAAAAACGATTAAACGCTATGTGCTACTGCACTTTTGAAAAATGTGCAAAGTGAGTATATTTTAATGTTTTGACGAATGGAGATAACATTTATTGGAAGTCGAACAAGGATGTAATTACGACCCGTCGCACATTCCTTTGTACGGCTGTCATGAATGAATCAGTTGTGAGGCCATAGAATTCAATTTAATGTATTTTCAGTCTGCTATCCGCCACTATCCGCTTGCTACTGACTACTCTAAGAGGAAAGTACACGAAGAACTTAAGCCACGTTGGGAGGGTGGAAGTGGAAGGTGGGCAGGCTGAAGATTAAAGGAGTGAAAACATCTCGGCCTTGTTGATTCAGTATAAAGTGGACTGAGAATAACCAAAATGAAATTTGTGGAAGAGAGCATCTGTAATGCGTAGGGGGCCTGTCAAATATGAAGCCACCGAAATTACTTTTTTAAAATGCTAAATCTACCCATTTTTGCAACGTAAGTTGTAGAGTTTGATAATTTGAAAAGCTATACTAATACTGTGTACTTTTTTTAGTTGCTAAAATATTCCATTTGGCACGTTTTTGAAAATTTAATTTTAGGTTTTGATTTCCTGAAAAAGCTAAAATGTCAGATTTAAACTATTTTTAACCTTTTCGAAACAGCAATGTATCTACATAGTTTTTACACCATTTTGGAAATGATGATTTACAGTTTTTAACCTTTTTGAAAGTGTTAATTCCTAGTTTTGATCTTCTTGAAAATGTTGATTTACAGTTTTTGACCTTTTTTAAAGTGTTAATACCTAGTTTAAACCTTTTTGAAAGTGTTAGTGTCTAGTTGTACACCTTTTTGATAGTGTTAATTCCTAATTTTGATCTTTTTGAAAATGTTGAATTCAAGTTTTGACCCTTTTAAAAGTGTCAATTTCTAGTTTTGATCTTCTTGAAAATGTTGAAAATGTTTTTTGTTTTTTTCCAAAATGTTTATTTGTAGTAAAAACACTAAGCAACTTTATGGTTTTCCCGTTCTAAATTGGTTAAAATTAAATTTCAGGTTTTTATTGTTTTGCAAATGAGCATTTCATATTGTTGCACTTTTTGAAACGTTATTACCTCGCACTTGACATTTTTGAAAGCAAGACTCGACTGCAAATCCTATGACGTTATTTTTGGAAGGCCCCTAGCTAGGGATTGAAAGTGTCAGGCAGATGCCTTTAGACTGTCACAGCACTTCAGAAAATAACTCTGTTTCATCATTTTGCAATGGCGCATACCTACAAGCTGCCTGTCTGCAAATACCGATACCGATATGGGAAATAATTTCCATTGCATTTGCATTGTTCACATCAACTATTGTATGTCCCAGTCACTATTAGCGTTATAATAGTGCGACATTAGTTCCATTCCAGCGCACAATCATTCCTCAATTCAAGAGAGAGAGAGAGATCTGTGCGAACGTCATGCCGATGATAAATTTAATACGGACGTCTACAATTAAGTCCAATGAATGAGTCTTTGGTTAAACAATAATATCGTCAAGGCAGGGCAGAATGCTGTCATGAATGGACTGCCATAACAAAGCACACATCGTGGGTGAAGAAGCATTGTGAGTTAACTCCACGACCCGCTCAAAAGCGGTCTCACGGTAGCCCAGCTTCCCTGTCCAATAATTCATTCTATAGTACCTAATTTGCTTGCAACAAGTGCAAACGTAAGTTTTTACTTAGTATTACATTGCGTAAAAAGGGTCTTTGCACTTCCAAATAATGCGTAAAAGTGGTAATTACACCTTTTTATAATGGTAAAACAGGCATTTGTACTTTTCTGAAAATTGCAAAACATAGAATTTGCACGTTTTCAAGAGTATTAAAACCGGTATTACACTATTTTGAAAATAGTAAAACTGATATTTGCACTTTTTCAAAGAAGTAAAACTGGGATTTATACATTTTTGAAATAGACAAACTGGTGTAGACGACTTTCCAAAAGTAGAAAAACTACACTTTACACTTTTCAAAAATATAATAACTGGGATTTACACTTTCTAAAAGCAGTAAAATACGGGATTTACACTTTATGAAGTAGCAAAAAATGGAACTTACACTTTTTCAAAATAGTGAAAAATGGTATTTAAACTTTTTCAAAATAGTAAAAAGTGGAATTTAAACTTTTTCAAAATAGTAAAAAATGGTATTTACACTTTTTGAAAACAGTACAAAACGGGATTTGCACTTTTTAAAGTAGCAAAAAATGGAATACACACTTTTTAAAATTGTAACAAATGGTATTTACACCTTTTCGAAATAGTAAAAAATGAATTTTACACTTTTTCAAAATAGTAAAAACTCACATTTACACTTTTTCACAATAGTAAAAAATTTAATTTACACTGCTTTTTGTTAACCATTAAAACATGGATCGTCAATCGTTGGCACTGTCTTCACAATGCTTCTTCAACCACGACGCAACTAACCCCTACGATCAGAAAGCCTTCAAGTCTCACGCAAATCTACAGCACAAAATTCATAATTTATCGTTTATCCAGGAAATTATAAAATAAATGCAGGAGCTGCTGGTAATGGCATGCTTCTAGTACGAAACGGAGTAAAAAAAATGGTGGAACATGTGACAAATACAAATGTAGTGTCTGTGACAATTGAGCAGAACGTGGGTGGAAGAGCGTTTTTTTTTGCAGCCTACCTATCCGACAATGACATTGCATTTTCCCACTGAACCCAAAAACTACAGATGGGCTTCTGCCCTTGTATCCTAGTAACTCCAGACACACAGCTCAGACATAAGCATTATGAAGACGCTCCAAAAACTTGTTGGTGACTTATGACATGCTTAGCTTAATTGATAAGGCTGCCTTTGGCTCTTCGACGGAAGTTCTGCTCCGAGTACATTAAAGTTTTTGGTCTTTGCAAATATAACGCCCTGCGTATTAATGGATGGAACGCTGATGGAATGGAGATGAAATCACATTCTAGTTTAAAAGGAGAAGCCCACAGAACCCGCGCCTAAATTAATAAAGACAGTAAAATCAATAGTCATTAAGGAGTTCTAAAATTTTAATGGTCATAGTGTCAATTGAACGGGGTCTCCCAAATATAAAAAGTCTAAATCGTCACCGTATGGATTTTCACAGTTTAAGTCTTTATTTAGGTTAGTGTGTAGATAGCTTAAGTGTGTCTGGAAATTATCAGCTCATCAAATTTGGGGTAAAATGAGGGATTTCCAAAATGTCTGAGCAACAAATGCATTTACAAGTTTTAAAAGTAATAAAACACGTTATACGCTTTTCAAAGAAGGCAAAAAACTGTGATAATAATATTTCTAAAATAACTCGTTAACCTTTTCGAAACGACAATACACTTACGATTAGTTTTGAATGTTTTTGAAAACGGTGATTTTTAGTTTTTTGATCTTTTCAAAGTGTTATTTACTAGTTTTGACCGTTTTGAAAAAGTTAATTTATAGAATTAGGCACTTTTGTTCAGCATTCTTTGAATGGTTGCCCAGTTCCGAATAGGTTAAGCATGAAATATCACTTTTTTCAAACAATGCAAAATGCGCTATCACCATTCTTTCTAAAAGATGATAAACGTTCCACTACCTTTTATCGAAACAGTCAATTTGTAATAGTTACGCTTTTCTACCCAAAATAAGATAAAATTCGGTAAAAACGCTTTTAAAAATACCATTTTAACATCTGTGATGTTTTGCAAAACCTTAAAATGATGAATATTTCACGTTTTTAAAAGACAAAACGCTCTATTACCTTTCTACAAAGCGTAAAGCGTGATACTAACGTTTTAAAAGGTAATAAAAGGTGGTTTGAGACTCCTTCAAAAAGGGACAAAAAACACTGATTCATTCTAGGTGTAAAACATGGAATTACACATTTTGATAATAGAGAAAATGGGGTAAAATAGATATTTGAATTTATTGAAAAAGAACAATATCAGTAACATTTTAAAAGTAAAATTTGTACAGCGTGTGTTATTACGTATACTTGTTGAAAAAGGTTGCAATTTGATGTTGCATTTTTTAAAAAAAAGGCAAAATGGGATATTTACTTTCTGCACATCACACGTACGTAGTTATTTTAAAAACAGACCATTCGCAATTCCTATACTGTCATACTTGCAGGGCTCCTCAACTTTAAAGAAAAAAAAACATGGAAACTAGCAAAGAGTGTTCTTCTATTGGGAATGGGAATGAAAGCGGAGAGAAACTGTCAAAACCGCTTCTCGTGAAAACTCTGTTGAGAAATAAATGCAGACGGCACTCCAGGACATTCTTGTCATTCTTTTACAGCAGCAGTTATTTTCGCAATATAGCCGCCGTGTAAAAAGATTCCAGGATTCAAAGGCTCATGCACTCCTCCACACACTACACACTACAGTTGCAGGCTGCAGGGAAAATAAACCGGAGCTTCTCTCTCTCTCTTCATTTGTTTCTCTAGACTTCCCGGTGTGGCTTCCAAAGAATTTACAACTCAATTAGTACACAAAATATTATATTTGCCAATGCATGGATTTGCTAATTTACAAAATACTTTTCTACTTTTGATTTAACCAACAAACAAACTCTGCCCTCATCCATCCACCATACAAAAGCCTCAGAATCCCAAATTCGAAATTCGAAATTCGAAACTCGAAACAAAACTTCTGCAAATTTAATTCATTTTCATACTATTTTACACTCCCACTGACGACCGACTGTCAACTGTGTACACATTCAACATTTCAATCCCCCCTGCTTCCCTGCTGTTGTGAGTCTGTGGCATTCCACCGGCAAAATTAATAAATGGGCAAAATTACTCCAAAAATAATTTCATACACGTACAGATAGAGTACGAAAACTTTGCAGAATGCAGGGCAGGGTGGCGTAATCTGAAATAGTTGGGAACCTTTTGAAAAATGCGAGTGAAATGGTAATAAATACAATATTTCATATTTTAGTGCAGAAACACTGACAAATGATGATACACTTATAAATCTCCGGAAAAAAAGAGCAACTTTGATCCATTAATTTCAATCAAGTGGAAGTAAAACTCTGAGAAAAATGCAGTTTAAAAATTCACTGACCAATTGTATTATAAGTTGGATAGTGATCCAGTTTCTTGAAAAAAACTCGTTTTTCTTTCAATAATAAATTCGACACTATTTGTGCTTTAAAGCAGAAAAACACTTTGTCACGACTCACAATTTAGGTAACTTGACTGCTCTTTCACAATTGACTGTTGAAGAACGGAAAGTAGAAGAAGTTGGAAGTGCACTAGTAAAATACAGTATCCAATTTCCGAGATGAGGTTTAGGTGCGTGTAGGTGATCCGAAGATACTTTTGAATTTTTGGATTAAAATCCACAAACTGAAGTGATTTCGACTGCCCCTATCAATGGCAGTAGAATGACACTCTCACGAAACGGAAGAATTGAATTCCTTGGGAAAATTCTTGAAGGAAATTTAAGGAAATTGCTCGAAAATTCTTGGAAATTCCACTTTTAAGCCAAAAAGAAAATGTGAAAAGATGTGTTTGACTGCGGAGAAGTGCGATGAGCTTACCGGAGCGAACTGCGCGTGGCTTGTGAACGACTCAAAAGTCTCTCGTAGACTGAAGTGCAGAGTTTTTGGAGAGCCACAGAAAAGTACGTTTCCCTCCTCCGTTGGCTGCTCGCTTTCATGCAGTCTGGATTGCTTCCACTCACAATCACTAGTGGCAGGCAGGGAGTCCCCAACTCCACTCAATTCAACTGGAGACGGCATTCTGCATAAGTGATGTTAGCAGAGTACACACATTTTAAAGTCCCTTCTTCCTAAACTTACTGTTTTTGAACAAACTTAAATGGTGGCCTCGTCCGTGAAGAAGCAATGCAAGCAAATTGTGTTCAGTGAGCATTACCTCTTTTAGACATTATAAAAAAGTAAAAATACCAGTTTTACTTTTTTGAAAAGCTATTAAAGCAGTTTTAGAGTATTTTTAAGAGTGTCAATGGTGTTTGTATCCTTTAAAAAAGTTTGAACGCTGTAGTTTTGCAAGTTTTTAAAAAGTGTAAACATCGGTTTAGCCTTCTTTAAAAAGGTGCAAACATCAGTTTTTGTATGTTTTAAAAAATGCAAGCATCCACTTGATGTTTTTGGAAAAGTTTGAATACCAAACCACGTTTGTTGTTTTAATGAGTGAACAAGGCGTATATACACTTTTTAAAAAGCGGAAATAGCGTTTTGATACTTTAAAAGCTGTGAATAGCTGTTTTACTATACTAAAGAACGTGTAAATATCCCTTTAGCACATTTTTAAAACGTGTAAATACCAGTATTACTGTTTTTTAAAAGTGTAAACAGCAGTTTTATTGTTTTTTAAAAGTGTAAACAATAGCTTTACTGTGTTTTAACCTTTCAATCGGCAGTTTTACTATTTTGAAAGTGTAAATACGATGTTCTTTACTATTTTTGGTAGTAGTGCAAATAGCTTTTTCACTACTTTCGAATGCTATCAAGCTGAGAAGGGACTTAACCGAGAATCATTTTTTCACTTATAGTATTACCCTTATGCACCGTCGTAATTTATGAGAAGCCCCACGGGAGAAGCACAAGGAAGGAAAAGTAGTGGCAGTGCCAGTGCCAGAAAGAGCCCAAAAAGAGTTAAGGACCTTCCAAATCAACAACTTCTCATCGTCTATACCTATAGACTGCCTCCTATACTCCTATACTATACCCCCTATAGAGCCTTGTGTAATCTTGTGTATACTTTTTTTCTGTATTATCCTTCACCCTTTTTACATGGTTTGTGTGAAACTGTACATCTTGTCCCACACAGCAGAGATACACGGAGTCCCAGGAACTCATACGTATCTATTTATCGCTACCTAAAGAGTGCTCACTTACTCCCAACTACTATCTTTTGATACAAACAACTAATGATGGAAAGTTTGATGCACACCTACAGCTCGGCCCTTCGTCTTCCTCTTCTTCTTCGTCTTCTTTCTTATATAACTTTAGAAGATGGAAACGTCTGCAGAAAATGGGAAGCCGGGAATAAACTTGGACAAGAAGTGAGGCAATTCCAAAATTCAGAACAACTTACCAAAAATTCTTAAAAAATAATGATCGCCTATAAAAATAGGAGCTACACAAATGAACACACTATAATAATATGTGCCTACGAAGATCCCATCAAATACCGTATAAGGGGGCTTTTCAAGTATGACGTCAATGTAATTACCTTTAAAAAGTACTAAAATGTCCCATTTACCATTTTTCAAGCTTCAATTTTTACGATTTGCAGTGTTTGACGGCGTGCATATATTATCTTTTTACACTTTTGGAAGCGGTTAGACCTAATTTTGTTTAACCTATTCAAAACTGGGGAACCATGGAAATAATGCTCTACAAAAGTGTTTAATTCTATAAATTAACTTTTTCAAAACGACCAAAACTAATAAATAACACTTT